>JAEIIJ010018515.1:0-26296 GCA_018904815.1 Drosophila ogumai | reverse complement strand
AAAAAAAAAAAACAAATTTTAAAACCATGCAACTTACATATAAAAAAATTTAAAATGTCTATAAATAATTAGTTTTTCTTTTCCTAAAACCCGACACTCCCTACTGTGTGGGTTTGAATGCCTAAGTGAGTGTGTCGTCCGGTGCATTTCACATTCTGCGGTGCCATTTGCTTTGAAGCGTGCGAATTTTCGGTTCTATTTGGTTCGATTTGATGCGTGTTCCGCTGCGGTTAGCACTTGGAACCGTCATACATGTCGGACATTGGTCCTCCTGCTAAGGACACTTGGGGAGAAGGGAAGAGATAGTCGCAGGGTCTGAGTGTGTCCTGTGTCCTGTGCACAGTGACAGTGGTCAGTGTTGTTTGAAATTTCGGTTTTCATTATTGGATTTGTGGTTGGGAAATCTTCAATAGGTGTAAAGTCAATAGGAAAAGGGAAAGAAATAAACATTGACGATATATACAAGGGATTTTAATGATTTAAGGAAGTATGCGAAGGACAAAAAAATAATTAGATATGCTTCAAGAGTAAATTCAAATTAGTTATTATTTTGCTTTAATTATTTTATTAGTTAAAAATTCATTGTAACTACCTTAAAACAAACTCTTATCAAAATATTCTAGTCACAAAATTCCATCGAAATTATTACTTTTAATACATTTCTATAAACACAACCCACCGTTCAATAGGATTTAGAACTACCACTGATATACCTGAAATATGTCTTAAATATTAGCTTAATTAGTTTCAGAGGACCATCGGCATGCAATTGACAATCGGACATTCGGTTGCAGCTTCTTCCGAGGTGGAATAAATCAATCAGTGTCCCGGACAGGTACTCGAATAGATTAAATTTTCCAATTATTTCCAAGGGGGGCCGAGACGGTGCAAAGGCCGTAAACCGTGATAATTGCCATGAGTGAGCAGATTTTCCAGCCCATTTGGTAGTTGTGCGTCAGTGGCGGGCGAAACTTAATTTGCAAAATATGCAAAACTTAATAATAAATACGAAATTTCTCGCAATAGCAATCGATTCGCCCCACACTCGGCCGGTCTATTGAAATGCAAAAAGGAAACACAAACAAAACCGAAATTGCGAGTTTCCCATTTTGGCATAACGATTTTCCTTTCTTTTTTTACCCCTTTGAAAGTTTGTGTTTTTTATTTTTGTTTTGTGTGCTGTGTTCGATGACAGGCAAAACGAGGCGAGCGACAATTAAAAGCGAAATAAACACAACAAAACAACAAAAAGGAGGAACAGAAATTGTTAGGCGATGATGTCCGAGATGATTCCGCACGATACGTCACAGAACATTCGGCGTTATTCGAGTGGAAACTCTTTGGGAGCTTCGGCCTAATGATGAAGGGATACTGAAAAAGGGGAAATTTTGTGTCTTTGGAATCCCGGCAGAAGTCTAAAGGTGTGGCATGAATCATGCTCACGATAATACAAGTATTCGTGACCCAGAACCCGATTTTGGGATGGAATCTAGACATTAAGAGAGGTTTCTGGTCATTGAAAAGGAATGTGGGGTCCGAGAGTAAATCAATAAATCTTTAAAATAAAAATTTAGGAAGCCTTTTGTAATTATTATCCATAAATACAGTTCTTTAAAGTAACAATAATCATTTCCTGGTTATTTAAATATATTAAATGTATTTTTAACTAAACAAATACCTCACCATCCAGCTGATTCATTTATTTATTTAGGCTGCTTAGCTTAGGTTTCACTTTTCTGTACATGAAATGAAAAGCAATTACATCTGGTCACGTTTCCATCACTAATCCAAAAGGACTCAAGCAACAAACCGACTGAAAACAAATTTTATGCGACCACGCGCCATTTGATTTTCCTCAGAAAAGAAAAAGAAGAGGGAAACCAACACGGGAAAGGAGGAAAAGAGTAAAGGAAAGTGGAAATTCAAATGGAAATACTTGAGGCATCGTTGCATCGACGTCCAGTTCGGTTTTTATCAAAAAAAAAAAAAAAAAAGAAGAAAGATGCTCCCGTAAGATTTCTCCCTGCATTTTCTTCTAATGAACTTTTGGGTTTTCCTGCTTTATTTATTATTTCTTGTCTGGTTTTGTTGGTTTCTTTTGAGCAATAAAAATCGTAATGAAGCAGAGAACATAAAACAGAACGCCAGCCCAGAGGCAGACATTTGGGAATCGGTCGAGTCAGAGTCGGAGGAATAACCCTTCTATGGATTTTAATGTTATGCGCGTAATTAGCAACAATTAGGGCGGGTGAGGGCGTTGAAATAGTCAATATTCGGTAAACAGAGCTTAACATGGACGCAGGCCATTCATTAAAGTCTGACAGCGAATCATACTTTGCCTTAGGTTTTTTTCTGGACTTTTTCTGTAATTTTTTCTGTATATTTTCTACACTTTTTTCTTAATTTTTCTTCTTTTTTCTCTCAATTTTTGTTGTACCTTTTATTCACACGCCTCGAATGGCATTTGTGAAATGCAAATTACGTTAAGCAAATTAGCGCGGAAGCGCCAAAGTGCACAAAATACAAAGGGGGTGAAATTCAAGTGAAGAGCAAGACAAATTAGCTGGGAACGAAAGGAGTTGCTATACAACAAATGAGCTGCGAACAAGTGCAAATAAGGAAACTAAATACCCAAAAGTGCAGATATTTATGGAAATTACTGCAAGTGAGTCATTGTTTAAATAACAAAAGAGTTCATAGTGTATTTTAAGGGTATTAAAATGAAAGGAAATACCTTTAAAAAGGCTTTTTTAGCTAAAATGTAGTTTTCAATATTTTAATTAAGTAATTAAAGCCGGATAAAATGTTTTAAAATTCAATAAATACATGTAAGTGAACACTCCTGACACAGAAGTGAAAAAAATAATATAAATTATTTTATATAAGTGCTACTTTTATCTACTTTGTTTATTTTAATAAAAAAGAATGCACTTGAGGTCAAAAATTAAACCATCGTTCGTAATTTTATCTAAAGTAATTTGTTTAATAAATCACACACACACAGCAGTAATCTAGCAACTATGCACTTCTAAAAATTCCATTCCAATTGCAAAGTGCTCTTGAGCCTGGAGTTAACTTCTTGACACTACCGTCAAGTCGCCACAATTAAATGTGAAATATAACCCCCGGAGCAGGCTGTGGCAGTTGCAGCCTCTGAAGACCCAGTTAAGTTGTTAGAATGCACAATAAACTCATTCATAAGTCTGGCGAAAAGTCTCACAGCAATTTAGCCAAAGACTACTTCACACCGCGACGGACTCGCCCACAAATCAAATTGCAATCCCCGAGAGCCAACTGCGAACTGAGCCCGACCGAGTTAGGTTTTTTTTTAGCTGAGATGGGGTTAAGTTGATGCACAGGGAAAAATTAGTAAAGCGAAAAATATAAGTTAAGTAATTAGAAAAAAAAAAAATTAAATAAATATATTCGTCTGGGAAAATATAATTAAACTAATAAAGGATACTAATATTAACTTATTGAAGAGATAAAGGTTTGAATGTTATAATGGTTTACTTCTTTTGTGAAATTAATATGTAAAACTAATTTTAAATATATATATATATGCTTCCAAAGAACTTAAATTCAGTGCATACTTGTTGACTTTTAATATTAAAAATCAATTTTATGTGAAATAATAGTAAAACTAATTTTAAGCAATTTTGAAAAATATATTTATGCTTTCTACGAATGCTAATAAAATTCCAACCTAATTTCTTGCTGATTTTTAATGTTACAAAATACATAATAATAATCCCTCGAAATAACTCTTTCTTTTGGTCCTTCGAGACAGATTTATTTTCCAGCTTCAAATTTAGTTTCTTATATATTTTTCCGAGTGCTTACTGGGGAAACAGGAAACGCGATGAGCAGACCGACACCTGGCCTCTTCGTTCATGACAAACTGCCACTCCAGGCGTGGCTGGGAAAATGCTGGGGCAAAAACGGGGGCCGGGTTGGTGGGCAATTGAAAAATGACGCCCGTCCGTTCGTCCGTCCATCCAGCCGGTGGAAAATGCATTCAGCAAATGAAGCCGCATCCAAAAGCACGTGAAGCGAGCATCAGCAGCAGCTGTGGGAATTCAGTCTGAATGCCACCGATATGTCAATAGGCAGACGGCTGCCCTGTTTGAGTTTGTTTTTTGCAGCCACTATATGTTTTATTAGCGATCCACTAATTGCAAAAATTTGTTTCGTATTTTGTATTTCGTATTTATCCAACGACAAATAAAAGGCCAACGTGTGTTTGTCTTTGCTGCCTTATGATCATTAAATATTTGAAAAAAATTATCAGCAGCGATTGGGGTTTAGGGCATGGGTTTGGGTTCTCAAATGAAATAGAATTAAAATTATAGAGCATTTTGTGTGTTGACTCTACGGTGCCGGGCACTAATTGAAAATGGCAGCGCAACTGAGCTGGAAAAATAAAAAATATACTCGCACACTCTTTTCCCTGCTGTTTGTTTATATTATATTTTTTGTATTTGCCCTGGGTAAAGTTGCAGTTGCTGCGATAAGCAGCGAAATCACAACTGATAAAAGGAATAAAAGAATAAACAACTAAATGCAATGTAAATACTAACGAGATACGAGAGGAGAGTGGAGCTGATAAACATTTGTGACAATTAAATAAGATTAATTCCGGTTGAAAAGGGGGAGAAAATGTGTGAGCATCGAATTTGGGATAATCTTTGAAAAGAGATATTTTGAAACTAAATAAACTATCAGATTTATTTTTTATGCAGACTAAAAACCCACAAATATCTTTTAGTATTTATTTATGTTTCGGTTTTCAGTAAAAAAAAAAACCATTCAGTACTTATTTTCCCAAGTGATTCGATTTGCATGGTTTTTGACTGAAAACGTACTTGAGAATTTTAGGTATATATGTCATAATTTATCTCTATTTATAAATAAACACATTAAAAAAAGGTTCTAATAATAATAATCCACGTTTCTTATTACAAGATTTAATTTGTTTTATTTGCCCTGTCACCCTCCTTTATATTTATTGATTTGTGTTTAGAAAATTCAAAGTCCATTTGTACTTTCTACAATATGTCACTCACATGAATCATTTTAACCGCTGTGTCATTCTGCTTATCAAACATTCCTTGGTTTAAGTTTTTTTTTTATGTTGATAAGAAAAACACAGAAAATTACTTCTAAATAGGAATGTTGGGATAAAAAAAAGCAGGGCTGCCAGGTTAATTGGCATTTCAGCAATGTTATCTATGCCAAAAACAAGCAACAAAAGACAATGCTGGCAAATTTTATCGACGAAAACCGTTAACTGGCAACCGTTAGCTCTGATTTAATTAGAAGATTTTGATTTGTTTCTCTAGCTTTGCTACAGTTTATCAAACTAACCAAACTGTCTTGCAAATATATGTGCAAATATATGTAAGAAAACAACACACGATTTTAGCATCTAACTGTGACCATGGAGGGGATTTTATATATAGTTGTAGTTGTAGTTGTGCGTTGGGTTTTTGGTGTGCTTCTTTGGCTGGCTTTTAAAGCAGGTTTTTCCATTTGGCCTTTGGCATAAGCCACACACTGAAACTGAACTCGGAGAGCAAAAGCAAAAGCCGCACAAGTCACTGGATTTGTGTGGATGTTTGGCCCATACAAATATGAATAAAACGTACAGTGGATGCTGGTGAAGGGGATTTTTTTTGGAATTAGAATTTTGTAAGTACAAAAGAAGTATTTAATACGAAACAAATTTAAATAAACTTTAAATAAACAGTATTTTAAGGAGGAAGATATTATTTGTAGAGCTTGACAAAATAATTGCTAAAACTCATATTTTTCTGTTTATTTTGATCAGCAATAATATTACTTTTATTATATTTAAAAGAGATTTAAATACTCTAATAAATATTTAGGAAAATATACTTTTTATTACATAATTATTATTCAATTTGAGGGCCCACTGTAAAGGTAAAGTGTACCCAGCCGGGAAAGAGAATTATGCCTGATGTTGTAGCTGTTGTTTTTCCTTTTTTTTTTTGTGATTATTCCTCTCTTTTTTGTGGCTGCTGCGTGTAAAATCAATAAATTCGAGCGGGTTCAGAGGTGACGACAACGTCGAAATGCTTATGACCTTCGGGACTCTAGCTGACCTTCCCAGCTGCTGCCCCCCTGCACCACTTCTCCCATTTTTTTATTCATGCTACCATTATCCGCCTTGGCAATTAAATGTATATGTAATTTTTTACACTTTTATTTTGCAGGCTGGCACTTCTTAATTATTGTTGTTAAGCTGGTTATGGTTTGTTGCTTTTGTTGCTGCTTTTATGCTTCTTTTTTGTTGTTGAATTTTTTTCGCCCGCGGCATTCATTAATTTCTTGCCTTATTTGTTGCCCTCGCCGCTTCGCTCTTTTGGTTATTGATATTAATAAAAACTTTTCTTTCACCAAAACCCAGAAACAAATCCATCCGCCAGCAGTCGTTGCTCAACAAGTTACGTCAGAGGGGCAGAAGAGAAAGAGAGACAATGGGCCCGTAGAAAGAGTAGAAAGAGAAGGGGCATGTGGCGTTGGTGGAGAATTCAGAACAAAACAAAAGATTAAGCCTTGATGGATTAGGATTTCAGACTCTTGTGTGTTCCAAGAAACAAACAAATGTGAAAGACTTTGTAAAACTAAAGTTAAACAAGGAAATTATGAAATTTTAGTTTGAGCAAATCGCCAGCGAAGGCCTCTAAACATTAATTATAAGTTTATTTGTTGGAGATTAAATGATAATTCCAGCCTAAGTCGACTTAAATTGTATTTAGTTGTTTTGTATTCAAGGAAAGCAAACCCCCTGCTTTCCTTGTTGTCTAGAAAAAGTCAATACAGAAGATCTTGAACACTTTAATATTTCTTGAAAAATTATTAACTAAATTTAATGTTATTAATATTAAATGTTAAGTTCAGCAATTAACTTAAGTTTCTTAAGCTGCATTTAAGTTTGTCATTGGCTTCAGCTCTTAAACTGTGGGTTCGTCTTGAACTTTAACCCAGTTGGCTTTGCATATATGCACTTTGTAAATCTTTTGTCCCCCCCTTTTGTAGGTCACGTATTAAGGTACTTTATGGCTATTTTTTTACAGTTTACTGGCTATATCTTTAACTTCTGTAAAGAAGTTAAGTAATGGTAAGTTTAAAGCTCTTTTGGCAGTCGAAAGTGATGATAAATATATTTTAGAAAAGAAATCGTGTCTTCCGAACTTTGAAGCCCCTTTCTACTTTTAAAGCTGTCTCTATCTCTTTATGGATGTATATATTTTATTTTATTTAAATATAAGCTTGTTCAAGTACATTTTTTAGATTTACGAAAGAAAATAAAACCTTCCTTAATTTTAATCTAAACCGGATTGGTCATAGGTAATTTTAAAAATATTTTTTAGCTGAAACTTCACCTTGAACTTTAACCCAGTAAAACTTTGAGTGTTCCCCCTTTTTCTGTGTCACCTTTTACTATTATTTTACCTCTAGATTTTTAAATTTTTTTGGTTGAACTTACCATCTTTAGCATTTGTTGCTGCTCCCTGCTGCTGCGTTGTTGTTGTTGTTGTTGTAGTGGCCATTGCTTTTGTTTTTATTTTCGATTTTCGCGGTGTTGCTGTTGGCGTTGTGCAGACAGAAGCGGCTGCTGACGCCGACGTCGCTGCCTTATAGAACGACGCTATTGTTGTTGTGGACGCTGCCGTCGTTGTTGCCGTTATTGTTGTTTTGTCCACGACGTCAGCAGCTGACAAACTGCGCGAACAGTGCATTAGTCACCTGTGTGTAAGTGTGTGTTTTTTCCAGGTGCAAGAAGGGGGCTGGCTAAGTGGGCGGTATCAGCTGATAAAAATAGGGGAAAACGGCGAAATTTTTTAATCAGCAGCTGTTTTTTTAGCAACTAGGCAGAAGGGGGGCTGAGGTAGGGGGTTGCTAGGTAAGCAATTGGGTAACCAGGAAATAATGCATAAAATCAAACAAAGGCGAAAAATACAAGAACAATTTGGGGGAAACGACACAATGCTGATATATAAATTTAATTTGTTCTATTATTAATTATCTATTTATAAATAGGATTTTCTAATTGCATTTGTTATACTTTATATTCTTGGCTTATATTTTGGGGGACATTTAATAAGATTATTTTAATATTGTTTATTTGCTTCTTTTTTAACTAAAAAAGATTTAGTGTTTTATTCTTAATTGTGTTTTTACAGCTTCTTTATTAAAGCACAAGAATTTATTTAAAAATAATATATAATTATTCCTTGTTTGTTTGGCTGTAAATTATTAAAATATATTTATTCATTTCTTTGCACCGTATTATTACACATATTACACCTTTCCCATTTATTTATAACTTAAAATTTGGTGTATAAACTTTTTTGTTTTTATTTTCGACACTTTTCTTTCTTGTTTGCTCTTATTTTGTTGGTTTTATTTAATTTTCGTTTATTTTTTGTGTTGCTTTGCTCACATGTGCGTCGCTGTTTGTATGTGTGCGTGCGCGCTCTCGTGGGTGTATGTTTGTGTGTTTGCTTATGTCCGCCTGTGTTTGTGTGTTGCACCGAGCGTGCGTCTTTGTTGTTGTTGCAAGTGACGCGAACCGCGTGCTTTTGGCTTACGCACCTGCCGTTTAACCGTTTCCACAGCACATTGGCTACGCGGCACGCCTCTAGCACGCGTTGCACATGTTTTTGTTGATTTTCCGCGACCGATTCTTGTGTAATTTTGCAATAAACTTTATAAACGGCGACCCGCAGAGTAAAAAAGGAAAAACAAAAAACAGTGTGACCAAAGCTCCGGCCAGTGTTGCCGGCTTAGCTATTTCGGGCACGTTATAGCTAGAAAGCTAGCTAGATTTTAGTGCTAATCTAGCCAACTCCAGAAGTAATGTATGTGAATAAAATTACACAACGAAGTGTATTTAACCACTTTAAATGCTAAACCAAAGCATAAGGTTTGATAATATTTAATAATCAGTAGCCATAGCATCCAAAAGACAACACCGCGAGTGTGGAAAAAGAGGGTATTTTATTCTCTAAGGCAGCTGGTCACACAGCCAAGTACAAGCCGGCTATGGTTAGAAACTTAGCTAAAGAAGCCTAGTCAATCTTAGCAGCTGGTAATGGTTGGGGAAATGGATGGATAGTATATGGTGTGGAACTTTGCTAAATAACAATGTTATACCGCCACCTAGGCGAAGTGTTAGTTATATATTTTTAAATTTATTAAAAAAATTATAAATTATAATAAAAAATTTAATATTTAGTTAATGAATTAAATATACATTTTTTAATTTTATAAAAACCTTGTAAAAAGATTTCTTTCGAAAGTTAGAGTGGAACAAATTCAACAACTAATTTAATTAATTTTAACACGACCCTTGTTATCTTTTTGTAATAAATAAAAAATCGAATTTGATCAAAATTACCTATCTTACAATAAAAATCCAACCTTTGTACCTTTAATCCCCATATAACCTTGGGTCGACATTTCTTACAATTATAAAAAAATGACAAACATTAAATTTCTTTGGCAAATTTTGCCCAACACACCATTGACCTTGACTACATAAAAAATATGCCACAAATATTACAGCCCATAAAAAAAAAAAATAAAACAACATTGGGATAAAGTGAGGTAATTTCTCGGATGACGAAGATCGCCTGATTGACAGCTCCCACTACTGTTTTTGTTTTTTTTTGTCACCTATGTACATTTGCATTTGTGCTTGTTGTTTTTGTTAAAAACTCTTTTTTTTTTTGGTATTCCGCACGATTGTTGAGTGAAAGTTGCCACCGTTTAGAGTAATGATTTTTGGCTGCCACGCCCATTCGTCGATGTTGTCGCCCCCACCTGTCGATGGATGTGAGCAAGGTGTTAATTCGACAGCCAATTGTGTGTGCGATAACAACAAATGGGGAGAGAAAAAAGTGTCATTGCATAATCTTGGTCAGCCCAGGCTGAAACCGAAACTCGAGCAAATATTTTTGGGGCCAAGAAAGCAGCAAAAAAATTACAAAAAATTTAAAGAGAGCAAAAACAATTAAGCAACTCCCAGAAAAGCCATAAAAATCCCAAGAACCCAAATGGGTTTCTTTTTTTGGGTTGAAAGAAACGTGTTTGAACCGAAATCAATTTGCCGCTGCAGAAATAAAAAGCAAATAAAAAAACATTAAAAAACTGAGCAGAGATCGCTTAAGAGAGATCGATCCACAGAGTCAAGACAATGTCCTTTCGATCTTTGATTTTAGCTTTAAATGCTCTTACTAAGAAGAGGGTCTTGCTTAAATTAGGATTAACTTGTAACAAAAATTTGAATGGATAAAGGATTTTAAATAAAAAAAAACTATTATTACAACTTTATATATTTATTTAAAGGATAATCAGAGATTTATCTTAAATACCCAAATATTTATTTATTAATTTAGGTATTTTATAGACATAAAAAATTGTATTCAGACTTTATATAAATTATAAAATTATATAAAACACTTTTCCAAGGGTATTCCATAATCATTACCCTGCAACCCCCACTTCCTTTATCGTTTACTTTTTTATTAGTTACCTTCTTGTACTTGTACTTTGGTTTAAACCCTTCTTTGACCAAGAACTTGTTCTGCTTGGTCACTAAATCTCCGTCGATATCGAGCCAGTCTTCTGCCATATATCCAGATAACTTTTCCTTCCAGTCAGAAGTTTTCTCCCAACCAGACAAACCAGAGTTTGACCCATTTAACTACATTTAAATGGTCGTCATTTGCATAGAATAAACATTAGTAGCCGAGCTTTGTTCGCTGGCCTCGTGGGCGGCGTTGTTGCATTTCTAATGAATTATTAACCCAGAATGGGTGAAAACGCATCCCAGAGATGCAACCCAGGCATCGGCAGGGGCATCTGCATCTGCATCTGCAGCGTCGTCTTCGCTGGTCCAAAGCTAATTGACTCTAAAAATAGCCAGAGCAGGTTTTTCAGTCTTGGGAACGGGTTTCCACCAAAGCAAAGCCAAAGCTCTGCAGAACCAAAGATACAAAGATACGAAGATCCCAGCCAGCAGAACGCGCCGCGTCGGCGCAAGTGGGTTTCTTCTTGTACTTCTTGTAGGAGCGTTTAACCAAACAAGAAAACAAGAAAAGTCTGCTGATCAAATGTCGCAGGCAACAAGGAATGAGAGTGAAAAATATATATGGGGGATATATGGAGGGGGAAAATGGTGGGGAAAAGGGGGAGTTCAACCAGACGATGATCCGAAGCAGAGACTTTAAAGGCTAGACTAATCGCCGCACAGTTGGACAATGGAGCTTATGGAGGATATAATAGGAAGATTTGCAAAAAATATTATGTTTTTTTGGGGTAAACAATATACAGACACATTTTACAGATTTTTTTAATCCTCATCCTTTTGTAAAGTGCTAACTTTGGGTTTCAGTTTTTCCAGCTTAATAAATAGGGATTATTTAAAATTTCCCTTAACTAATCGTAAGCTAAGAACATATGCAAAATAAGCAGGTAATCCCTGGAAAATATACACATATTTTTACTTCCTAATCCTGAACATATTCCCGAGTTGTAAGAACCCTTGGTAAACTACCTCCTTGATCCCCCTTAGCCATACTGCAATCATCCTTAAACAAACCAAATATTGATTGCCGTAAAGTCTTTAAAACAAACATGATTGATGAAGGAGGGTCCCGGGCCACGACTTGGCCAATTATGTGTGCAGCTTCCTTAGCTGCGATCTGCCAAAGCCTTAAGAGGCCAAGAAGAAACCCTTTTCGATGGCCTGGACCAGTACCAGTATATCAGTTCAATGACACTCGCCGCCAAGAATTGGCCAGCAGGAGGATGGAGTGGCTTTGATATTGCTGATATTTTCTCTACCAACTCTCCCGCCAACTACCAACTGCCTTCTCCATCTCTTCTTTTTTTTTTTGTTTTTTTTTTCTTAGCCCTGTTTGTCTTCGGCGGCGGCCGCAGCGCTCTGCCAGCGTCGGCTTCGGCGGCTCTGGCGGTTTGTATAAAATGCGTTGGGCCTAAAGAAATTTCAAACAGTTGCGGCCGTGAGGCGCTTGTGAACGAAGGCATTTTGAAAACGAAAAAATAAATATTTTTATTAAATTTAAAATTATATTTAAAACGTGAAAGTGTGGAAAAACATGAAGCCAGTTGCCTTGATCCTGCTGTTCCTGGCTGTAAGCCAAGCCAGAGTGGTGCAGTTGCCCCAGGATATTCCTGTGACCGTTGTGAAGGAGAAGGAGCAGCCAGCTCCAGTGGCTTTACCTTTGGTTAAAGAGGAAATTAAGCCCAGGCTGGAGGAGAATATAGCCACAATCAAGGAGGAAACTAAGCCTGAAATTAAAGAAGAAAAACTGGAGATTAAGGAAGAAATTAAACCAGAAATAAAGGAAGAAATTAAAGAGGAAATTAAGACAGAAATTAAGCCTGAAATCAAGGAGGAAATTAAGCCAGAAATTAAGCCTGATATCAAAGCAGAATTAAAGCCAGAAATTAAGCCTGAAATTAAGGAAGAAATTAAGCCTGAAATTAAGCCCGAAATTAAGGAGCAAATCCGGGAGGAAATCCAGGAAATCAAAGAACAAATAAAAGAAGAAGTCAAGGAAAAAGCCAAGGAACTCAAGGAAACCCCCGAAGAAATTCAGGACCTCAAGGAAAAGCCTCAGGAAATCAAAGAGGAGACCCCAGCTCTTCTCGAACTCATTCCCGAGGAAGCCCAGCCAGCTGCCATTAATTTGAAAACTCTCTCCGCCGAAGAAGCTGCCCCCGTGCCCGCCGCTGCCGAAGAACTATCCCCCTTAGAGCAGGATCAATCCGAAAACCAAGAGGATCCCACCCATCCCCAGGTCCGTCAGGCCACCCAGGCCACGCCCACCCAGCAGAGTACCACTCAGGGCAACTTTGTCCAACAGTTGATCCAGAATTCCCCCATTGGCCAGTTCCTGAATCAATTCCAGCCGCAGCAGCAACCCCAGCCAGCTGCCGCTCCAGCTCCCGTTCAATCCGATGATGCCGCCGCCGCTCAGGCCACGCCGGCGCCCACAGTTCCTGGCTTCCTGAATCCCCAGGCCGCATTTACACAGGCCACTCAGGTGGTGCAGAATGCCGCCCAATCGGTGGTCAACTCCACCACCCAGGCCTTCCAGGGCATCCAGCAGTTTGCCAGCAACTTGGGTAACCAGTTCCAGAACACACTCTCGGGTCTGACCAACTCCCAGCCGGCTGTGTCCACCACGCCACGTCCGCCAGGTCCCATCCAGCAGTTTGTGAATAATGTTTTTGGTGGCAACAACAATGCCACCGCGGCGGCTCCAGCCCAACAGCAGCAGGGTGGCAATCCCCTCCAGGGTATCATCAATTTCCTGGGCGGAAATCGACCACAAAATGCTCCGGCTGCTGCTCCCGTAACTGAGGCTCCGGCCAAACAGCCCACCGTTGATGACAAAATCGATCCTGCCCAGGATGAGGTGGCCGAGTTTGTCCCAGAGTCCGAGAACGAGGTACGTGCCAGCGCCGAGTCCATCGATGATTCCTTCGAGGAGGCCGCCGTGCCCACCAACGAGGTCATTGTGGTCAATGACGATGCCAGCGAGGTTAACGATCCTGTCCAGGTTCCGCAGCAGCAGACCGTCGATGCCGTGGCCCTTTGAGGGGGACACTGGACTCCACTCCACTCATCCATCATCAACCGACTGATGCCATTTTCTTTGCTATTTTTCGATTCCAGAATCTGAGAATGCTTTGGAAAAAGGCTTCTTTAGTTTTCTAAGTGCATGCACCACGCAACAAATTATTTATTTCATACTCTCAGCCCAGGAATTTATCTATAAAATGAGAAAATAAATATCATATAATAAAAAAAAACAAGTAACTAATAAAGACGAAAGAGAAAGTTTTATTGGGAGAAGAGGTTTTTGGAGGGTTTTTGGGAACTGAAATGTTTATATTGATTTTGAACATGCAATTCCTTAAACGAAATAAGATATTACATAAAGCGTTAAGAATTTATTTAAAAAATAAATTGTTAAATAATTTCTTTGTGAATTTCTTTAAATTTAAATTGTATAATATATTTTTTTGACTGAAAAAATCGTATAACAACTTTTTTTCCCCATTAAAACCACCATAAAAGTTTATTCAAAAATTATCTCATATTTATTTGAATTATTTCCATTGTTTTTTCTTGATTTATTATTTTGATGTTTTTTATTTTTTTGTTTTTATTTTGCTTTGGTTTTTTTTTTTGTTTTTGTTTTTGTTTTTATTTTTATTTTTATTTTTGTTTCACATTAAGGTGGTTCAATAGCTCAAAAATGTTGACATCAACCGAGACGCGCGTAAAATGTACACATTCATTATAAGGCTAAGTATCTGAAGTATGTCTCGAACCCAGGCGATAGAACGAAGGCTTCCAATTTAAACTAGATGTCGCAGCTGGAGTTTGAACTTATGCCCAAAATATTTAAGCTAGTTTTTCGTCATTCATATATATCAGTTTTTTTTGCTGAAATTGCATTTCAATTTTTGTGTTTTTTTGCATTTTTTATATATTAGTTACGTTTTAGCTAAGGGTTTTCTTCGGGGATTTTTCGTTTTCATTATTAAGCTGTTTTATATATTTTTTGTGACTTTTTTGAGCTTGGAGAATGTTGCTACTTAAGGTTAGAGGGGAAGGGGTTTGATTTTCGGGGCAGTGTGTGGACTTGGGGGAGGGCAGTGTTCTATTGTTTTTAAGGGATAGCTTTTGCTGTGAGATTTTTGATATATATTTTTAGGAAAATGGAAAACTGTTTCGTTGAGCACTGAGTTACAGGTGAGGGAGCAAAGTTCGGAGTGTGTGAGAGTGATTATCGGAAATGATTTAGTTACTTAGTCGAGTTAAGTCTTCTTTGAGATTGGTTCATGAACTTAATACGAGTTTTTCTTCAAGTTTTTTGATTTTGTTTTTCTTTTCGATAATATATCATCATTTATAGGATAAAGTGCATAACAGGCAGAGGTTCCATTCTTTTATACGAGTTGAATTTATGCTAATTAAATGTTTATATAAGTAGGCCAAACATAACAGTGTCTTAAAGCATTTCCGTTTTAGCATTTCGCTCAGTGTATACATGGTAAAGTAATCGAGATATAGATAAACGAGGGGTTGCAGTCAACAAAAAACTTTAGAGATTTGAAATCTTTTTAAATAGCGACAAAAGTGAGTTTTGAAATATTTAACAAAGATCTTGCCTACTTCTAGGCCGCTTTCTAAAGTGATTTCAGATCTCTAAGGCTTTTTGAGAGGCTCACCCCTTATAGATATAGAAATATAGCAGCCGTGTATTAGGTGTGTAAATATCGAGTAAATATTCCTCATGATAATTTTGATTGATGTGTGAGGGGATTACATAGAAAAGTATTTGGTATTTGATTTGGTTTGGTGTTTTTCTGAAGCCGTTGAATGTTGTGGGTTCTTGTGGGTTGGATATACACGTATATAGGGCGAATACACGATTTCGATTTCGATTTTTGATTTATAATATAAGTACGCTTTATGTATATATAGATGTAAATATATATATGTGGGTATTACAATCATATGTCTGTTCAGATACGTTTATAATGCAAGTGTCTGTGTCTGTGGTGTACATATATAGCATGGCATTTATGTATATATCTTTTTGTTATTTAGCAGTTATATAGCAGAGGGTTACAGTTCTCTAGTATATGAAGGTCATCTAATGGGCAGGAATGAGTACAGTTTCTTATCGTTTTTTCTCCGGCAAAAATCCTTTGTCACTAAGAAGGTACAGTACTTGTGTGTGTGTGTGTTTGTGTGTATATCTTGATCGATTGGGTCTAAGCTGGACAAAATGCTCAATAGAATTTGCAAATAGCAAAAAATATGAAATAGAAAATCAGAATTAGGGTTTAAGTTTCTTCCCCCTTTTGGTTTTTGGTCGCATTTTATAAAAATAAAAATTCGTTTTCATTTCGCTTTCTTTTTTGTTTGGTTTTTTCAGGCTACTAAAAAATATTGCACAATCGGAATCTAGAAAATATAACGCGCTTATCAAATATCAATCGTATATATAGCATAATTATCTGTATATTCCTATAAATATAATTTATGTATATATATTTCTGTTGTAACCTAAGCTTGCTTCGGGTATAGTTCTCGAATGGCTTGTGGGTTATATTAACATGCAGACATCAAAAAGTTATATATATGTATATATAGATGTATATGGGTTATATCGTAGGGGTAACCATATCATATGTCTTAGATTTGCTTTTGGTTTTAGCCGCAATTGCTTCGGGGATAAGGTTATGTGGCCTTGGGTTCAGGGGTATATTAAAGGGGATATTCAGGAAGACTTTTTGGGATTGAGAAATTAAATAAGAAAGGGATGTTAGTGGCTAAGGGAAGACTGAGAGGGAAATTTAAGGAAATTATAAGAAATATATTTTATAATAGTTATTAACAAAAATAAGTTTTATATTTTGTGTTTAGAAATTAAATAAAGAAGGGAAATTAGAGTTAAGCGAAGGCTCAGAGGGAAATTTAGAAAATTATTTGGGAAATCAGAGAATATAAAATTATAATAATAGTTATAAACAAAAAAAAAAGCTTTCTATTCAACTAAAAATCAACCTAGGCCGCATATATATTTTTATATCCCCGTCTTAATCTTAATTGTCAGCTTAGTTAAATAGCTCCCAAGCAACTTTAGCTAGCTTAGATCGTAGATTTTGGTGTAAGTACTACATTTATCGTACATATGTATAGTATTATTGCTATTGCTGTGTTAGCATCTGCCGAGCGCCCCTCACCACCCACATTAAGTTTATAACTAAAGCATTGCTTAGCCCATACATACACCTCATCTTTAAATATAGAGCAATACATATATATATTTATATATATATTTTAGGCCCGTGCTTAGTATGAACTAAAAGTAGCAAAACTAGACTAGAATACAGATTGGTTTACTCTTCGCTTCGAAATCCCGATAGAATTCCGTGTGTCCCGTGACCCCTTTTGCTTATAAATTCGTTTCAGTTCTGTGGGGTGGCAGGATGCCGGAGGAGGATTGACTGGCTACCGCTCCGCCGGGCGTGGCCATGCGTACGCGTTCTCCGACACCGGGGCCCAGAATGCGACGCTGCATTAACCTAGCTCCCATTCCGGTCATGGCTCCTCCTCCAGAACCAGAGGCAGAACCAGCTCCAGCCGCTCCCCCGTTCATGGACCACTCGTTCTGCTTGAGCAGAAACTGCTTCACATTGTACTCCATCTGGGCAATGTCCACATTCTGGGTGGTCGTGTGCAGCTCCGCCTGGACGGACCGCGTCTTGTCCGTGTCATTGGGATAGTATTTGTAGTTGAGTATATCACACGTGGGCTGTTCGGGGCAGATCAAAGCCTCTGAACCGGAGGAAGTGGACTCCTCCAGGGTTACACCAACTCCAGCTGTTGCAGTGGTGGTGGTGGTGTAGGCCACTGGCAAACCCGATCTTGTGGTTCTCCTGTAGTAAGTGGTGCACATTTCCGTTTTCTTGGACGACGATAACATCTGCTGCGGCGGCGGTGGCGGCGGCACAGTGGTCTCCTGCTGCAGGGAATTACTGGTGATATCCGTTTTGGGCGACAAGGAGTCCTCCGTGGACTTCTCCGGGTAGCCGTTGGTGAGCTGCTGTGGCGTGGTCTTGTAGCCCGAATCCATGGACAGTTTCTCTATGGATATGGAGTCCATGCGATCGAGGGTGGAGTACGAGGATTGCCTTTCGGTGCCCGAGTTCGAGTCACTTGTGGCCGCCGGCGGCTGTTGGAGATTTCGCTGCTCCAGCTGCTGGGTATTGTGCTGCACCCATTCGGCCACCCGGCTAAGCTGCTGTCGCCGCAAAAGGACACTCTCCTGGTAGTCGATGGCATCGCTTATGGAACTGGAGTTGGCGGAATGTTTGGGTGAATTCACTGCAGCAGGAGGTTCCCCACCAGCCTTGATCTCTTCTTTTTCCGCCTCGGGAGACTCCACCTGGGGTTCAAGCACAGGTTGAAGGGCCACATTTTCATGGGGAACGGCGGGTCCTTGCCAGGCCTCGACAGCAGCTTGGGCATTGCTCTCCTTGCTGGTTATAATGTCCTTGCCATCGTTGAGCTCTTCGTCTAGGAGCTTCTCCCGCCGCTTGTAAATCACCGGGGTGTAGGTCTCAATGGACTCCAGGTTGTCGAGGAGAATGTTGCTTTGGCCATTCTGCTGGATCCTCATGGCACACAGTCGTGGTCCTCGGTATTTGGGGTTTTCCGCCTAGGAGAGAGGGAGAAGGATTAGAGGAAGCTTCTTAGTCGACCCCGAAACTCACCTTGATTGTCTTGATGAGGTTCCTGTTGAAGGTCTCAAACATCTTGGCCCCCTCGCAGCTGCTGGTCTTGTTGCTCCACAGGCTCTGGACGCTGCCCGAGTTGGTGGACTTGAGCTGGGCCGCTGCTGGAGGAGCACTAGGAGCACTGGGAGCACTAGGAGCCCCTGGAGCAGCAGCAGCTACTGCAGGAGGTCCTGGTGGAGCCACCGGAGCCACAGGCTTACTCGCCGGCGTTGGCTCACACACATCCTCCAACTTGGCAGCTGTCTGCGGCTGCGGTGGCGCCGGTGGCAGAGGTTGCTCCACTTCCGAAAGATTCACCTGGGAAATCCCCGCTAGCAGTGGCTTGCTGGCCTCATCCTCCAGCTCATCCGTGGTTGTGGTACCTCCGGCTCCGACTTCATATTTATTCAGCAACTGCAGGGCAGTGCCACCGCCATCGAGGAACCTTCGCTGATAGTTGGTTCTCAGCTGACCGAGATTACTCGTCTCCAGGAGATATTTCTCCGCCGCATAGGCCCCCAAATGGGTGGTGGGATACATCATTGTGGAGGTTGTGAGCTTACCATTCACATAATCCTGGCTTTGGCCACCAGGAAGGGCTGTTCTCTCGCACAAACGATGATGTCCCAGTATGGGATTCACCATGAGGTCATCCTTTTTGGCCGGCGTAAAGAGTTTGTCCATTTCATTGAGATCCGAGACGGAACTCTTGGTCTCCGATATAACCGAATCGCTGGACTTGACCAGTTTCATGAGATACGGACTGTTGGTCCTCGAGGGCGAGTTCAGATTGCTGTGGCACCGCAGGCAGAGTTGAGTCAGCGGTTCCGTCAGGCCGGAGGTGGAGCCCTGGACGATCTGATGATGGAACTGATGGGGTGTCTGGGTAGCCACCGTGTAGGAACGCGACACATCTGCCAGGACCTGCAGGTCCTGCTTGCTGCACTGGCACGTGTCGCAGTGCTTCACTTCGTTTGCCTTTAGCTCATCCTCAAGGAACTTGGCCATAATTGTGGGCGAAATCATATCTGGATTGGTGTTACTACTGTTGTTGTTGCTGGTTGTTGTGGTTGTTTGATTGTTGCACTTGTTGTTGTTGCTACTGCCCGTGGTTGTTACTGTTGTTGTTGTGTTGTTATTATTGTTATTATTTAGGGAATCCTTGGTGTCCTTTAGATTGTTATTTGTGGGCTGATTCGGGACTGTTGGGGGACTATTGACCGCATTTCCATTGGCCGCATCTGAATGAGGTTTTTACCGAAAATATTGTTTAATTAGTAAAGATTTTTTGTATTATTTTTTAACGTTTTTAATATTTTTGGAAAAGCATTTTGAACCATTTTTGCTTGTATTATTACTAAATGAAATAAAAGTAATTGTTTAAGAAATTAGAAATACAAAATGAAGGCATTCTTATATTAAATAAATTAAGAAAATTACATTTAAAATAAATTTAAGACATTATTTAAAAGTAAAAAATACAAATGTATACTTCGTTTATCTCTAAAATATTTTATGTACATTTTTAATGTCTAAATTATTTATTTTATTTCTCTTTCCCATAAAAGTCGTTTTATTTATATTTCAAAAATGAGAATATCCAAAAACAAAATGTGTTTCTAGAAAATTAATTAATAAATATTTTTAACCAAATTTATATAATTTATTTAAAAGCTTCTAAAGAAATAATAAAATTAATTTAGTTTTGTAAGACCCCCTTGAATTAATTAAAATACAGAATAAATTATAAATGCCTTGCTTAAGCTTATAAAAAATATATTCAATTGTCTATTTTTCTTTCTAAACAATAGCCTTATTTATATTCAAAGTATTTCTCTACAAAAGACCCAGCAAAAAAAACTGTTTGTAAAAGAAAATTAAATGCATATTAGTCTCAATAAAAACTTTTGTTAGCCCTTTTTAACTATGCCATTTTGTGGCTCTCTCAAATTCTGTGCAACAAAAGCATATTCTAGCCGAAAATATGCATATATTAAAACTAGCAAAAATTGTTCAAATTGATCCACACAAAAAAAGTTTTTATTTTGAGGCGCAATCATATTTACGCCACACAAACATGTAAATATTTTCCGAGACCAAAACCAACCAGAAAAATAAAGTAAAGTTAAAACCGGTGGTTGCACAAAGTTATTTTGCAGGAGTTTCAAATTGCAATTATGCCAGAAACAACAATAACAATAACTGAAAAACAATAAAGGCGAAAACAATGGCCATAATAAATACAAATTAAATATATAAAATTGCAGGCACTTAATGCAAATGAAGAGGCATAATAATGAAGGCCCATACACGATGATGTGGAATGCAATGCAATTATGAGGCAGAAATCAAATTGTTCATTCGAATCCTTCGCGCGATTCAGTCCAGAGCCTAGAAAATGTGCGAATCAATAAATCAAATAAAAGAAATCATGAGGAAATCATGTAAATCGAGGAAGTCCTGGGAGGAACGAGAAAAGGAGGGAATACAACATATTTTTGGGAAAACGAAACAAATAATACCCTAGCAGCTTAGTTTTTTAAAAAGTTTGGTTATTATTGGAGATGTATATGATTTTTAGAAATGGATATTAAAGAGTTATTCTTTTTTAAACCAAATTAAAATTTAGGAAAAGCAACAAACTTTAGGAAAAATCAAGTAATCAATCATGCAAAAATTCACATATAAAATCCACTAAAAAATCTAGAAGAAAATCAAGTAATAAAGAACATAAAAAAATCATAAAATTTCAAGCATGGTCTACTAACACCTACCGAGTCCCCTCATCGAATACACCATCGCCGTGGGCGGAAAGGGGCACGCTGAGGGGGGCGGCGAATCTGAGGCCGGAAGCACTTTATAGGAAGCTGTGGTGGCCACGCCCACACCGCTATTGCTGCACTCGGAATCGGAATGGGAGTTAGTCTCCAATCGCATATACGCCGACACCTTCGACTGAATATCAATGGGTAGCTGCAAAGGAAAGAATGCCATTATTTCGGGGAGGTTGCATTACATTATAGATGGATGGATGGGAGTGATACCCACCGAGGACACTTTCTGGGGCACAAAACTATCCGGCTTGCACTGCAGCAATTGGATGGCCAGGCTAATGTCAGCCTTGTAGCGTTCCTGTGCAGGAAGAGACGGAAGCAGAGAGAGGGTTTGACAGAGATAAGAGAGGCGTCACGAAAGTGGCATAAACGAGTATGTACAGTGAAAGAAAATATTGCAAAGTTTTTATATGTAAACTTAGATTTAATAAATCTTAGCTTAGAAGCACTAAATAATATCCTATATATAGAATACAATTTTATTTTAAGCACCAGAGTAATTCATTATTTTATTGGATAATTTTTCGTCTAAATCGCAACTAGAAATTCTGAGAACTTAGATTTACGCCAGGTGTGAGTTACATGAATTAAGATATTAATAAATATATCGTCATATTTTGAGAAGATATAAATATTTACCTCACAAAAATAAGAACTTAAAAATCTTTCGTTTGAACTTCTTATAATTCCCAACAAGCAAGTCTTTGTTTGTCATTTTAATTTTTTTTCTAGGAAAATACTTTTAATTTATTTACGAATAGAATTCTAAATGATAAATGCACAAATGTTGTGACTAAAAATTAAATTTTAAAACTTGTAACATCAATTCCTTAGCGTTTTTTCTTTAAGTGCCTTGCGGTGGCTTCTCCAGTGTGTGCTTTTTTGTGTGTATGGGTTTAGTTTATATAGCTTCTTGCTTCTTTTGACACTTTTCGTATGCAAATGTCAAATATGTTTGCTGTTCGTTTTGTTTTCACTCGACTCCTGTGACTGCAGCAGCGTCCTTTCCGCATTCCCTGCGCTCCAGAAACCCTTTTACACATTGTTAAGCAAACTTTTTTTAAGAGGGGTACTACAACAGCGATTTAAGGGTGTGCTGGGTTGGCAGGGATTTTTTAACTGGGTTTAATTATTTATTTCATTTTAAATATATTTTAATCGTTTTTTGAGGTTGCTAATATTAAATAGACTTTAATTGTGGTATTTATTATTATTTTACTTATTATTAAAAGACAAAAATTGGAAAATCCCACATTTATGTATATTTTTTTAATATTACTTTTGTCCATTTTTCTATATATAAAAATATTAGATTCTAGCCTTAAAAAGCAATGTCTCACTTTTATAAAGTGTAAAATATTCCTAAAATTCCTCAATTCCTAAGTTAACATCAGAAATCTCTTTAATATATTCCAGGATATTAAGCTATCGTTTCCCTTAAACCTCCAAGGATCCCAGGACTCCTTAGCTCGTTTCGCTGCTTTTGTGCATTTTTGGTGTCAGCGACAGAGCCTCAAAAAGTTCGTTTCTATTTTGCTTTTTTTTTTCNNNNTTTTTTTTTTTTTTTTTTTTAAGTTTTGTTATATTTTTGTGGCACACACACACACACACAACATACACTAGAGGAACTTTTAGATGCCTTTTTAAATTTTCACAAATGCGATGCACTCGAACTTGTTAAACAAGCAACAACAGCAAGTAACAACGAGTGTGGAGGAGAAAAAGCGGAAAAAAGGGGGAAAAGCGACAACTGCATTGGTGACCCAAATACAACAACAACATTACAACAAAAACAACACCACAACAACAACCACACCACCACAATAACAACAGCCCTAGAACAACAACTTCAACAATAACTACAACAGCAACAATCGCTTTGGGCGAAAAAAAAAATGGCAAATGGGGAACAGTGGCAGTAACGGTATTTTGCACCACGTTTACCAACACTTACACGCCCCGCCGCCCAACCATTTTCCGCCCAGCTCTCGAGCTCCATTCCGTTTCGGTTCGGTTTTCACGCTGCATTTTCACACTGCATAGCGTTCAGAAAAAATGCAGACAGTGGAAAAAATTAAAAAAAATATATTCGATAGCCTAAGGTTACTAACAAGAGAGTTTGATGTATGATTTATTTATCTTAAACAAATTTTAATACAGAATATTTTAAGAAATTAATTTAAACATAAAAGTAAATAAAAAAATATAAAATATTTTCAGTTTCAAATATAAAATAAAAAAATATATCTATGAAAACTAAATTATTTCAGAGCCCTAATTAAAATATTTTGAACTATTAATTTTTTCAACTTCATCACCAATTTTATTACAATTTTTCTCTCTCTGCAAGGAAAACAAGAAAAGGCATCGAAAAAAAAGAATACAAGAAAGAAAGAAAAACCTTCTCCTTGCTGGGAACCTGCGAAATGACGTCGCTTGCATTTTATGTTCATCTTCCCTTATTTTTCCTTTGCACGTTTTTCTTGGCATTTTTATTATTTTGTGTGTGCGCTCAGCCCAAGACCAGGACTCTCGGTGCTAGCAGCAATTTTATAAATAGAAAAATGCATAAAAATTGCATGGAATAGAAATGAAATAAATTCCTACCGGGCTGAAATGGAGGAAGCTTCGACGAGGGGGCGTGGCAAGTGGCAAGTGGCTTGAGCTGCCCTGGAAGTGGCAGCTAAATAAGCGGATGCATTGATTGAACTCGAAAAATGTTGATTGTCAGTCGAGAGGGGAGGGGAGATTAAGGCGAGAAGCAAAAGCGTGAAAGTAATTTCTTTAAGCAGGACATGATGATTGTGCTGGGCATCAAGGGATTGGGAGTCCAATTGCAATTGATTGATGGATTACAGGCCACAAAAACTTATTTGTACTTTTTGGTATGGAATTTATTTAGTTTCTTTGTTGTTATGATTTGTTTGAGATTTTTCTCAGCAGGATGCAGGAAGCATAAAAGTATGCAATACAATTTATTGGGTGCTGGTGGGGTGTCTTTTCAGAAAGTGAAATAAATATTTTATAAGGGTAATAAACATAAATAAATAAATAAAAAAGTATATTCTAATAAAGAAAAATAAAATATAAATTTAATGAAAATCACAGCTTTAAGGCTGTTGAAGGATAAATTCCACATATAAGAACAACAACAAATTTATCTTAAATACTAAATAACATATACTTTCTTTTACATTACCTTTTTAATTATTTTAATATTTTTTTTAAACAAATTTGTACTTGTTTCTTTTAATTTTTTAACACCAAAGCTAGTTTCTTTGAGCCAAAAAAAAGTATAAAATTCTATTTATATAGGTGTAGACCTCTTCAGCCTTTCTTGGACTTGATGGCACTTGGCTGCTTAACTCCCTCAGATCGTATTCCATTGATCCCTTAACAGTTTCGCCAAGTTGATTGACCCATTTCTGCCAGGATGAGCCTCTCTCTGCTCAATCCATTTTAGTGCCACAGCTGCTGGGCGCAGCCATAAACAAACTGTACCGGAAAACCCATTTTGTGAGCTATGAAAAACGCCTCCCCTCCACCCTCCTTTTTTCTGGCCACCATGGAAACCCCTTTTTCTTCACTCAACAGCACTTCAAATTCCATTTGGTGAGCCAGGCCGAGGCACGTTCGATGCGATGTGCAATGGTTTGCCCGTTGGCAAATGCAAAATAAATTCCCATTTTTACACTCTTTAATGAAGTGAGTGGCAGCACGGCAAGGACACGAAGGACGAAGCTCAATGCTAAATTTAAAACGTGCCACGACAGCCCATCGATTCGCATCGATTCGGTTTTAATTAAAAGCAACCAGCGAAGCCCCCGCTCCACATATTCAGCATTGCGTGATTGCATCGTAGCGAGTGCATGTCGGTCGGGGCAGTAATAAAGATAATTGAATCATTAGCGTGTGCAGCTTAATTGTATGCATTTAATTAGCAGCCCATAAAAATCCCCGGCCTCGCTAACCCTTGGTCCGAATCAACTTGGTCTAAACGCTGCAGCCCAAAGTCAAACATCATCAAAGCGGCATTAATTGGGAATGAACGGAAAATAAATGTGGATTTTTTATAGAGGAAAGGATACCTTAGGGTGCATTAAGGTATTGAAGGATGTTGCTTACTTTGGGGGTTTTTTTATAGTAATTTATTTTAATCAAATATTACGTATTTAGTTATATTTAATGTTTAATAAAAATCAACTTTTAAAGCCCACAAACTTTAGATATATTTTTCAATTAATTATGGAGTTTTTTTTATGGAGGAAAAGAAAACCTTAAAGTACATTAAGGTATCGAAGGATATTGCTTATTTTGGAGTTATATTTATAGCTATTTATTTCCTATTCCCAATTTTCCTTTAAAATAAAACCACAGCTACTGCTGTTGTATTTCTGCATAATCTTTTTCTACTTAAAAATCTCAAAGGCATACCACACTACATTTTTTTTTATTACAACCATTGGATGAAGGATAAAGGATAAAGGCTAAAGGATAAAGGCCAAAGGGTAGTAGCTCTCAAACACCTCTCATTTAATTAATTCACTTTTTACTACACATACTACTTTATAGTACGGACACAGAATGCGACAAAAAATTCCCTGCATATTTTGCGGCTGCAGACGTGCGGAAAAACTGCAGGGAAAATGAAAAGGGAAAAGCGTTCACATGAAAAACGAGAGTGGGTAGCTCTCCCTCCTTTAGCCGCAAAGGAAAAGCCGAACACATTCGTAGGCCGCAAGTCTGATTGCCTTTTGTCCCTATGTTTGTGTGGCTTTCTACTAGGATTTTTTCACCATTTTTTTTTTCTGGCTCGTTCCCTTTCCGGTGGCTTAGAACTCGTCACGGCTTTTGTGCAATTTCACGCTTGTTTGCTGACCAACAGCTGACCGCAAGCCAAAACCAGAGGTCCTGCTGCAAAAGGAGGAAGAGCGCGCCGGGCCTTTCCGCGGGACATTTTCCCGGAAGAGGTGGCAAAAAGAGGGGGCAGCACTTAGAGGTGGCAGCAAATGACACTTAAATTTAAAAAAGATTGGGAAGAAAATGAGACAAAAAAAATATTTAAAAAAGGAAAACACACAACTTTAGTGAAATTTGAT
>JAEIIJ010018512.1:0-13984 GCA_018904815.1 Drosophila ogumai | reverse complement strand
ATCCAGGGACAGTACGACCAGCTGGGAGGATCCTCCCAGTCGCACGATGGCGGAGTGGCCACCTCCCTGAACTTCGCCTCGCAGCCCGCTCCCGCCCAGGTCCAGCACGAGGCCACCGCTCCCATCTCCTCGTATGTGCCACCAGCGACTCCTGGCAGCTCTTACCTGCCCGCCAACATTCTGCGCCGCCTGCGGTTCTGAGGCCCTTAGAGCCATAGACATTCCATCGTTATTGTTGAGATTTTAATACGAAATAAATGTTGTTTTTTAATGTAAATTGCTGAATGGCTTGCGGATCTTCTTGTCTCACATTCCAAGGCACAGCAGATATCTTCGATATCGATTTGAATTAGATTTCCGAGCTTCGGAATTTTCGCATAAGTTTGTGAGTTTCGGCTGGCAAACGGGTTCTCCGCCCCGCGCTGAATTATGAGTCCGTCGCCGGCCGAGATATTTGTGAAAATTGCAAATGAGCGGAAACCTAAGATGTTTCCTCTGCCGGCGATGTGGTCTGACGTATAACATATGGCTTAGCGGCTACTTGGCGCCCACGGATCGATGGCGATTGAGATGGCTCCGAGCGGCTTGACAAATTGCACTCGACAGCCGACAATGCCCAAAGCCAAATCCATTGGGCGGGCAATTTAAAACTATTAGGCTGGGAAATTAGCCCACACCGACTGGCCAGAGTCGGAGTCCGACTCGGGTCTTACTTTCAATCATCCCCGGCGCTATTTGCATAACAAAATGGGCGAACAAAAGAACTCGGCTACTGCACAGTCGGACAATTTGGAGCTGCTGGCCCTTTGTCCCCTGATTAGCATAAAAATTTTGTTTGTCCGCTAGCTGCAAGTTCATCAAATTTTAATCAACGCCGCCGCTGCCACCAACGCCGCCTCTGACGCGGCTTCTGATTTGGCCAGGCCAATAGCCCGAGTCAGCCTCCGCCAGCGCGGAAAAAGAAAAACAGAGAAACAGGTTAGGCCCAGACAATGCGAACCTTATCGCGATCTCCAGCACGCTGTCAGCGTCCGTTCTGATTGAAGCCCATATCGAACCGGGCCATATAAATGCCCCCGCGGCTCATGCCGACATCATTCTGACTTCCGACTCCGGAGCTCCAACTAGAACAGCAAACAGCAGCAGTACATCCCTAGCAAGATGCGCGCCTTCATCGTCCTGTGCCTCGTGGCGGTCGCCTGCGCCGACAAGCTCGGCTACAACTACAAGCCCGTGGGCCACTCCAGCTCCGGCCTGTCCTTCGCTCCTGGCAGCGGCAGCAGCGGCTCCCTGAGCCTGGGAGGCGGCGGCGGTTCCCTTGGTCTGGGAGGCGGCAGCGGCTCCTTGGGCCTGGGTGGCGGCAGCAACTTCGGCAGCCTGGACAGCGGTCTGGGTGGCGGTCTTGGAGGCGGTCTGGGCGGTGGCTCCATCGATTTCGGATCCTCTGGACTGGGATCCTCTGGTCTTGGCTCTGCTGGTCTCGGCTCCGCTGGACTGAGCGCCCCCGTCTCCTACCAAGCCCCCGCTGCCACTGGTGAGCTCGAGAAGGAGTTCTTCACCTTCACCGCCAACGAGGAGGACTTCGACCAGCCCCAGGAACTCGAGCGCGTTGCCAGCTCCGTGAACAAGGGTCTGCGCGTCGTCTTCATCAAGGGACCCGAGAACCGTGGCCTGGAGAACGCTGCCCTAGCTCTGGCCAAGCAGGCTGCCCAGCAGGAGACCGCCATCTACGTCCTCAACAAGCAGACCGACATTGGAGATCTGGCCAGCAAGCTGAATGCCATCCGCAGCAACAACAACAACAAGCCCGAGGTGCACTTCGTCAAGTACCGCACTCCTGAGGATGCTGCCAACGCCCAGCGCGCCATCCAGTCGCAGTACGACCAGCTGGGAGGATCCAGCCAGGCCATCAACGGTGGTGTTGCCAACGCCCTGAACTTCGCCTCCGCCGGACCCGTGCGTCAGGCCCAGGCCCAGATCCCCGAGAACTCGTATCTGCCCTCGTCGGTGCTGCGTCGCCTGCGTTTCCGTCGCCGCTAAGCTGCGCGCCATAGCTCCTGTAGCTTCTATGGCTTTCACGGCCACAGCCACAGCCACAACCCCACTGCCATATGACATTTGTTGACTTTTGTGTTATCTATTGATTTGTCGAACGAACCCCAAATACAGTTCTTTTTTTAAACCAAACATGTGGCTATTTCTGTCCTGGCCGTGTGGGAACGGGGCTACCTATAGAGTTGTCAGTGTCTCTTCACTGCTGGCGGGTGAAAAATTGCAGAGCTCGGCGTTTATTACAGGCCCGAGAGTGGCCATAAAAATTCCAAAGCGACGGCGCCAAATGGAATACAAGTGGAAATCAATATAAATTTACATTTACGTTTTTTATCATAATTAAAATGTTAATCTGCGTGAAGTAAAAGGTTAGACAAACTATTAGCGCCCAAATTTATGGCAACTGCAAGACGGAACCGAGAAGCCGCAGATGCTGCATAATGCATGAGTGATAACAGAGTGGAGTTGGCCGGATGAATGGCCAATAACAAAGAGCCAAAGTGGTCAGCGACAGCTCTTTTTTCAAGAGCACCCACTACGGCCGATTAGCATAAGCAGAAAACTCGAGTCGCCTAAGAAAAATCATAAAAAATATAGATAAATAAATAAATACAACATACCGAATACAAAATCCAAGCTCCAATAGCGATTTTGCCAGAGATATTAGCAACAAAATGTCGAGTAAAACAAATGGCGACAAAAGCGAAGGGGAGCTGGCGAAGCTGATGAGGGAATTGCTCGGAATGAGGTGCAAAATCAAAGACAACCAATTAAGAAACCAAATGAAGCAGAAAAAAGAGTTGCAGTTGAGTCTGCAGCGATTTCGCATAAAAGTCGTGGGCGTCGTGGAGTTGGACATACTTGCCTTCGATCCAGCAATCCAAGCGGAGTTAGCCACCTACACACAAGCCAGCCAAGATGCGCGTCCTTATTGTGAGTACTTCGAGGATAATCAGGGGATCTAAAGATCACCTCTCTAAACCTAATCCTTCCGATCTCAGGCCCTTTGCTTCGTTGCCGTTGCCAGCGCTGCCTCCTTCGGCGGTGGCTACAACTACCAGCCCGCTGCCACTGCTCCTGTGGCCACCTCCTTCGCCCCAGCAGGACCTGCCTACAGCCCCTCGGTGGCTGCCAGCCAGGATCAGCCCGCCTACAATGCCCCCGCCGAGCAGAGCTTCGCCCCGGCTGCCGTCGTTGAGGCTGCTCCCTCTGGTGAGGCTCCTCACTATGCCGCTCCCCAGGCTGAGCTCCAGAAGGAGTTCTTCACCTACACCGCCGACGAGAGCGCCTTCAACGAACCCGCCGGCTCCGAGCAGGTCCAAAGCTCTCTGAACAAGGCTCTGCGTGTGATCTTCATCAAGGGACCCGAGAACAGCGGCCTGGAGAACGCCGCCGTTGCCCTGGCCAAGCAGGCTGGACAGCAGGAGACCGCCATCTATGTCCTGAACAAGCAGGCTGACATCGGTGACCTGAGCAACAAGCTGAATGCCATCCGCAACAACAACAACAACAAGCCCGAGGTGCACTTCGTCAAGTACCGCACCCAGCAGGATGCTGCCAACGCCCAGCAGGCTATCCAGTCCCAGTACGACCAGCTGGGCGGATCCTCCACCATCCAGAACGGAGGCGTGGCTCCCGTCCTGAACTTTGCCTCCCAGCCCGCTGCTCGTGAGGTGGCCGCTCCCTCCGCTCCTGGCAGCTCCTACCTGCCCGCCTCCGTGCTGCGATTCCGCCAGTAAGAAGGAAAAAGCATCTCACTGACCTCCGAAACAGACTCAGACTGACCGCGTCTCAATGACGATTCCTACGCACTCGCTGCGACCTGTTGCCTAGTTTGTAAAAATTGCGAATTTCGAATTTTTTCCCAAATAAAAATAAAGTTTATCGTTAATATAAAGAAATAAGTGTTGTAATCTTTGGGAGCTGGCTAATTTTGTAACACACTTAGGGCGACATTGAACTAGTTGCCCTAAAAGGCGGGACGCTCTCCCGATTTGGTTACCTGGGTTCGCCGGCTGAAATTATAAAATGCTTCGCCCGCCGGGGATTGTCCAACAAATGTTTTTTGCTCTTCGCCGCGGTTATATCATGCTGGGAATAGTGGTGAGTCTACCTGGAGGCTAATAGCCAGGTCTTTGGCTTATGCTAATGACGTGTCTCTGTCCCAGTTTCTCGCCTTGCTGGCTGGCGGTTCCGCGGAACTGGGTTACCAGTATCAGCAAAATAGCTACGGAGGACCGGTGGATAACCAAGGAGAGTATCCCGCCCAGCCCAACGATCACTACCAGGAGCACCACGACTTCCACAAGCACTTCTACGCCTTCGAAGCGCCCTACGATTCCTCAGAAGAGGCTGACCTGGTGGAGACCAAGCTGGCAGGGCTCTCTCAGAAGAACCTGCAGGTGGTGTTCATCAAGGCGCCGGAGAACAAGGCCGTGGTGGGTGCCCTCAACGCCTTGGCCAAGCAGACCACGGAGGACAAGACGGCCATCTATGTGCTGAACAAGCAGACGGATGCCCACGAACTGGCAAGCGAACTCAGCTCCTTGAAGGCGCAGCACAAGCACAAGCCCCAGGTTCATTTTGTCAAATACAGGACGGAGGCGGAGGCTGCCCAGGCCCAGCAGCACATTCAGGCGCAGTACGGTGGAGCGGGAGCGGTCTCCCAGTCGGGACAGGCCTCCTCCTTGGGCTACTACCCGGAGCAGCAGCCGCAATACGATCAGCAGGGATACTATCCGGAGGCAGCACAGCGTCCTGGCGAGTACCCAGTGCCCTCAGCTGGCTATCTGCCGCCACCCTCTCAGCCTTCGCCGGGCTATCTGCAGCCGCCCTCTCAGCCTTCGCCTGGCTATCTGCCGCCAGTGCCCAGCTACTCCTCTCTGGCCCAGGGCTACAGTGCGGCTGGAGGAGCGCTGGACCTGCCTCCAGTGCCTGAGGCCCAACAGGATCTCTCCGCCAGCTATAACGATGCTAGTCAGGATTACCGATCGGCCAGGTCACAGCGCATCGATTTCAGGGTCAACGAGCGGCGAAGGTCAGGCAGCCGCATGGTCTTTCCCACCTCCTCCCCCTCTACCATTTCCAGGTCTTACCTGCCCTCACCTGTCCCAGCCAAGCGACGACGACTCTAACTCTGGCTTTGACTCCAAGTCCAAATTAAGACATTAAATTAGTGCCATAAGACTGCGCCCGCGGGCGTGACTAGTTGTAGCTGCCAATAAAGACGAGAGATACATCAATGAATGGCCACCAGTGTTTGCTCTTCGCTCATCCTCATCAGCCGGAGCTGTGAACGGCGCTAAGCGGCTTATCGCAGATGCGAGCCGAGGGCTAGAGCAGATCTAAGCCCGGCTGAGAGTGACGTGTAAATTAACAAATCAGTAGCCATAAAACGTCGGCCGTTAAAATTCCGGGGGCGAGTGAAAGTGGAGCTGAAGTCACAACAAATGGCAGCCACAATGGGAGATAGACCCAAAAGGGGCATATGAAAATATTTGATAACTAATTCAAATTGGGAGCTCATTTGTAAATTTTATGCGAATTAAATTCAAGTTCAAGCTGGGTCACAGTCTTTGTCTTGGGCTCTTGCAAGCCCAGAAATTAGCATTTCAAAATTGAACGACATTAACATGGATAATCGGAGCAGGCAAACACAAAACCAGAGCAAACGTTTACAGAAATCTTTTATAAGTTCGTAAAAAACAAAATCAGAGAGACAAATGCAAAAAGGCAGAAGAAATACTGAAAAAAGATATAAAAAATAAAATCAAATCATAACGAGACCGAGAGTCAGCTCACTTTCGAACGGCTATTTGTTTGTGTCGTATATAAGGATGGTTTTGTTGCTGGGACTGGATTATAACTGATTCGAGCTTCGTGCCAAAAAGTCGAGCTGCTGCGGCACAAACACCCAGCCATGCACTCCTTCTCCTTAATGGTGAGTTGGATCTGCAGACACCTGGACAAAAGATTTACTAATTTAGGTTGGTTTCTCCCTTAGTTTCTCGGGCTATTCCTCGGCTCTAGTCATGCCCTCGGGGATGTCTACCTACCAGCTGTCCAGAGAGCTAAGCCAGTGGCCACGGAGTACTTCAGTTATGCAGCTCCTCCAGAAGAGGATCAGGCGGCCCCTTGGCAAGCAGCTCGCCAGCTAGCCCAGGTGCTGTCTCCGCCCCAGCAGGTGGTCTTCATTCGCACACCGGAGACGAATCTCTTTACTCTAACAGCCAAGCAGCTGGCGACCAACAATCCGCTGGACATCTTTGTGCTTCAGCGACAAGCGGATGCAGCTGCTCTGGCCCAGCAGCAGGCGGCCATCCAGCAGCAGGCGGCCAACCATCAACCCTCGGTGCACTTTGTCAAGTACCGAACCCCAGCGGATGTGACCCGAGCTTTGAGCGCTCTCAGAAGCGACTATGACAGGCTGCCAGGGAATAGCATCAATCATGCTGTAGAGAAGGCGGATGTCCTGCGCCTCAACTCGGTTGCAGCAAGTCCTCCAAGTCCCGCTCCTGTGATCTTCAAGATCCGCCCGAAAGACAGCGCCGAGTACGAGACCCATGAGCAGGCCAGCGATCTGGAGACGGCCAAGCTGCAGGCCTTGTTCCGGGAGTACCTGCCGCCGGGAAAGCGACGCTAGTTCCTCTAGGAACCTGGAGCCTAGTGCCAAAGACTGTTTAAGAGTTAATTAAATTAAAAGCTAATTAGTACAGTTCCATTGTCAATGTGTTTTTTTCTGTATGTGTAGCCTGGAAATATTTCAGCTGGTGGAATTTTTTGGGTTATTAAGTAGGCGACCTGATTAAATATTACTGAGAAACGAAATTAACGCCTCATCGGAGACATGATGTATTGATTCAAAGCTTTAAATATTTAAGTTTACAGACGTATTATTTACTTTGACCCTAGACAGGGGAAAATAAATAATTTATAAATAGTAATTGTTGAAAACGCCGCAATCCATAAACAAAATGGGAATTGCTACTTTCTGGTTGGTTTTGTAAAATAATAATTAATTGTGATTTATTTTCTGTGTAAATAATAATTTTTTAAATACAAAGAAACCCCATAAACCGGCCTTTTATTAGACACAAATTAAAATAGGAATTGTTTTCAAAGAGCGTCACTCGCTGCTCATAAATTACTCAATGTACTTGGAATGCCTGGGTTCTTGTAAACAAATTTAATTTAAATTTCAATCAGAAAACATTTAGTTGTTATGGCGAGACTGTAAGGCTGCGAAGGCTGTTTATCTATAGCCTTGCTATTATGAATAATTAATTACTCAGCCCTAGACCGTAACGTTTTACTTCTGAGTTCCTGGCCAGGCCTCCTCGCTCCTCGCCCCTCGCCCTTGCTGGATAATCTTCAAAGTATCTCTTAGATAATCATGAAGGTGTTGGTAACCGACTGCCGCCCACAGGCCGCCCCGCAAATGTTTTCTTAAGCAAATGTCGCCGGCGTTGCGATGTTGTCGCTGGAAAACTTTTTAATGAGCTGGCGGAGCCACCTCTCATAGCCGCGTGGAAGGGATCCTGGGGTTTTACGACAGTCGCTGCTTTAAGAATGTTTCAACTAAATTACGCCACTACGCAAGGACCTGGGCCACGGCGAGGGATGTGCGACAGGACACTGAGGCTGACATCATTTCGCTTTGCAAATTGTTTTAGTGTCAAAGGTCAAACACACACTTCCACCTTCACGGTGGAGCTGGCACTGCCATATGACACGCCGGAGTGCAGCCGTAAAAAGGATCTCTTCAGCTCCCACTCCTGCTTCCACTCCCGCCACTGCAAATCTGTTGAGCAAGTTTTAGTTTAAGCATTTTTGAGCAACATGAGAAGCTGGTTCTGGGCGCCGCTCGTTAGCGGTGCCTGCCAAAAACTTTGCCAGTCACGTCAAAGCTGCCGGCATCGCATTCCGTCCCCTCCTCGCATCCCAACCCATCCCGGATCCTTCTTTATTTCGCGGTATCTGCACGACAAGCCAACTCTGCTTTAATCCCTGGCTGCTTTCTGGCCGCAGGCACCTCATGACTTGCTGCAATTTCGGGACAGGTGTGTCCAAGGTCCAAGTCTCGGATTCCATCCAGCCAGCTGCCAAGTTTGCGTGTTTTCCAATCTTTTCTACGTTTTTTTTTTATTTTTTCCAAGGGGCCTCTTGGCTCCGGGCTCTCCAAATTAGGCGCAGCTTGGCGCTGCTTTCGCTTTTGTTTGGCGCTGCTCCTCATCGCTTTTTGGTGAGAGTTTGGCTATGCAGCTGGGCACGCCTAATAGCCACGATGAGTGGCCAATTGCCACTGAGGGGCTCAGTTACCAGGAAGCTAGATGAATGCCAATATATATTTTGGGGTATCCTGACACAAAAACATATGCATATAAAACTCTACACTCTAAGATATGGAATAAGTACTTGTCTGAAACTGAATTTTTAAGGAAAATTCAAAGGAGTGCAGACATCTTAAGAGTTCAAAATACAATAGAATACATCTTGAGAGCAGCTTAAAGTCTTTTCACGGAAAATTGCTATTATGAATTCACATTTTCTTCTCTCATATTTCTTTCTGGGCGACCTCTCTCGACCCACACACACAGCTGCTGATATTCTACAATTTAAATTCTTATTTTGTTTGGCCATCAAACGATGCCGAAAAAGTTTAAATTAGTTAAAGAACTTCATTAACCGAAACGTCGAAGAGATTGACGTCCCAGCAAAAAACGCGAACTTGTGGAAAATTATGAAAATTATAATTACCGGCTTAAGCTGGCCAGAGCGGACCCTCGACTGGCGGCGACCCGAGACCGTCAGATGATATCGCCCGACGAACGTACCGTCCATCCACTAACCAGTAACCAGTAGCAGTTTGTTTTCCAAGCATTTCAACACAGTGGCTGCCGTTTTTTCATTTTTCGGGCCCTTCTCCTCGAAAAGACACAGCATCCAGCCGGGGTTTTTTATGGCCTGTCGCAGCCAACACAAATCAATTAGATAATGTGGCAGCATCACAGCAGCGGGAGCATTCGCAATCGCAGCCATGCATATTTATAAACGGCGCAGAGTGCATTTAAATCAAAGCCAAGACGAGCGATAGGCCTAGTATGCATATTCAAATGCCAGTTTGCTTTAATGACGATCGAATAGCACCGAAATCGAGTCCACAGCCACGGCAAGGTCGTTCCTAAACAGTGGATGTCTCTCTCCGCGTTCGTGGGAGGGGTTGGTGCAGCTATAAAAGCCAGACTAGGCCTGAATCCCAGCATTAGTTCCCCCTCAACAGCTCCAATTGTACGTTGTGTGCCCCAGTCAACATGCGCGCCTTTATCGTAAGTCTTCAGGGGTTTGTCAGTCAGGAGGAGCAGCTGCGAATATACCTCTTTTCCTTGTAGATTCTCTGCCTGATCGCTGCCAGCTGCAGTGCCGATAAGCTGGGCTATAACTATCAGCCGGTGGCCCATGCCGACGAGGGTCTGTCCTTCCTGCCCGGCGGAGGCGCCGAGCTGCCCCAGCTCCAGCTGCAGCCCGTGCAGAGCGGCGAGGCCGTGCTGTCCCAGCCCATTGAGGCTCCCGCTACCATCCAGACCGCTCCCGTTGCTCCCCAGGCTGCCCCTCTGATCGAGGAGTTCCAGAAGGAGTTCTACAGCTATGCCGCCCCCGAGGAGCAGTTCGACGAGGGAGCCAGCAACCAGCAGATCGCCGATTCCCTGAAGAAGAGCCTGCGCGTTGTCTTCATCCGCACTCCCGAGAACCGTGGCTTTGAGCAGGCTGCCCTCCAGCTGGCCAAGCAGTCCGCCCAGCAGGAGACCGCCATCTATGTGCTGACCAAGCAGGGTGATGTGGCCAACCTGGCCAAGCAGCTGAATGCCCTGAAGACCAGCTCGGTCAACAAGCCAGAGGTGCACTTTGTCAAGTACCGCACGCCCGAGGACGCTGCCAATGCCCAGCTGGCCATCCAGAACCAGTACAACCAGCTGCCCGGAGTGTCCCGCATCTCCAACGAGGGACGTGCTCCAGTCCTGAACTTCGCCTCTCAGCCCGCCGTCTCCGCCAATGTGGCTTCAGCTCCTGTTGCCGCGGCTCCCAGCTCTGAGTACCTGCCGGCCAATGTGGTTTCTAGCCAGGATTATCTGCCACCCACTCTGCGTCGCTTCCGTGTCAAGTAAAGAGGGAGAAAATAAGATCCATGAGAGTATGTTCAACGGTAACGCTTCCTACGCAATCGCATCGAAAAACACAAACCCATCACGAGCAATCGACTAGCCCTTAAGTATCCATGTAGACGAATAAAATTTGTTAGCACACAAATTCGCAAGCTGAACTAGAAAACTCATTTGGAGCCGGAGCAACGGGACATAATTGCAGGACTCGGCCATTTCCCTTCTGGGTGAGATTCATTTTGCTGGGCAAATCCTAGCTCTGGCTCTGACTCTGTCGTCTGGCGGCGCATTCGTGCGTGGTCCTTTCACATAAAATCCCTGAAATAATAGCCGGGATAAAGCGGCTGGCATGTCATAAAGTCCAGCAACAAGTTGAGCCACCCAAAGGCCGCCCACTCACATGACCGCAGGGGAAGTGGAAGTGGAGGAACCCACATTCATGGAGCTTCCATGGAATCCCCGGCATATGCACAACGGTTTTATCCCATCCGCCATTTGTAATTGGAGTTATTAGAATCGAAATGAAGTGGTAGCACAATGGCCCGGCACTCGGTGCCGACCGCTCTTTGTGAGCTTGCTGGCTGGTAGTGATGCCCCTGAAAGGGTACTGCTTATGTTTCCTAGCTGTGACCAAGGGTACGTGGAGTGAATACCCACATCTGTAACCACCTCCGTTGTTGAGAGCCCACTACCAGTTGTGGTCTGTATAAGTGGCAACGTCCTGTTGCAGGTGGAAACTGCCCCGCCTCGCCTCGCCTCGCCTCATGTGATCTGTGACCCGCCAGCTGACGACGACACTCATCGAGTAGATTGTGTACCCTTTGGTGTTCCGGGGGTGTGGGCTGGCTGTGTGTGTGTGTGTGTGCCCTGATGGCTTCCTGCTTCCGTGGAAGGCAAACTCATCATGCGAAATGCCAGCACCACACACACATGGCCCTAACCAGAGCCCAAGCTGGCATGAACTATGCAGAGGATTTGGCATGCTGTTGAGTGGAGTCCTTAAATTTCACTTAGATGTAACATAAGCCCGATATAAACGCAACTCAACGGTGCATGTATTCATGGCCATCAGGCGGTGGGTGTGATGGGTGTGTGTACTAAGTGTGTGCCCCTGCAGGAATCGCACGCTTATCAGCAGTCGAGTGCAAACTGAATCTGTTGCTCTTTCTGTCGGCTACAGTAGCGAATCGCTAAAGCGTAACGACAGCGACAATATGTCCTGGGGCGGGCTTGGGTTCCGAAGGGGGTCCTGGCAATTTGGGCCACCATAAACGCTGTTAGCTTGTCTGCCATTTGCCGTCTGACTGCGCCCAGACTGCTGCCTGTAATTAAGGTGATATGCAGCATTCAGCCGACCGAATCGACGACGACGACGACGACAACGACGAGCCTGCCAAGTGCGTGTCCTGTGCGTGTGTATATGCGGTGTATATGCGGTGTGTGTGTTAATGAGCAGCCCGCTGTGCGCACAAAATAAATTATTAAAACGACATTCACGGCACTCTCAAGTGTCGTCCGTGCAAAAGCTCCTTTTGACGCCCAGAGATATCAGCAGTTTTCCACAAAGCTGAAAGGGAGACACCCTACGCAGGCACCTCCACAAAGGGAGAATTATAAAATGCTTGCATATATTACATTTGTGTAAGCTTACGGCAGTGCATTTATATCACTACATTTGCCTTTTTTCGTGTTTTTACGTTTGCCCTTAAATGTTTCAAGTTAGTGACAGAAAATACATTTCTGCTTGAGGGAGAGTGGGTGGATTCATTAAGGATAAAGTCAAGTAACAAGTTCAGGGTTGGCATTGCTAGAAGGTAACATGCTTGGTTGTTAATGAAACAAAATTTTAGAAATACAGTTTTTAACAAAAAGTTAATCGGGCAATGAGGATTTCCTTATTATAAACACTGTGGCTGAAGATAGTCGCGTTCTGGAACCTTAACATGATTAATATATAATTTGTATAATCCTAAAAATTACTAGGAATTTTTTATCATTCTTATCTAGAGTATGTCCCTTAATTAACGCTAAATTAAAGTTCCAAGTTCAAGGCTCCGAAAGTGGAGCGTCAATTAAGTATACGACCCGTTGGCAGCTGACATTGTGAAAGCGGAAAAAGCGTGGCATGCTTTTATCCTGCGTTCTAAGTGCATTTTTACCAAAGCTCCTTCGAATTAAACCCACTTTTTTTGCTCACTGGGGAAAAACCAAACACAAATCGCTGGTTTTATGGAACCATTTGGCAAATACAACGCCGCTTTCAATCTCGCCGGCTGACAGCTGCGGTGGGCAATGGCAACACTCGCCGGATTGCTGGCAAACAATGCAACAGCCACAACGAATTTTGTTCCGATTTAAGCGAAACTTTCGAGGGTGGCGGCATTTGCCTTCGCTCCCACGGGTTAACCAATATTTCTTTTCAATTTCTGGAGCGAAAGTTGTGGGGCTGTACGACTAAATATTTTGACGTTTGTCCGTATGCAGGCAGCCGGCAACTTTGTGGGGATTCAGTGTAAATTGAAATGTGCTTGAGACAGTTGTGCGGCAATTGTTTTTTTGCGGGCCAGCAACAAAGTTGCGCGCTTTTGTTAATTTCGGCAACCTCGGCAACTCGTCCAAGCAGGTGGCAATGGGTCCGGGAAAGCCGAAAGCCGGACCAAAATCGTGCAGGGATGAGGGCCACACCCAAGTGCACTTGCAGTTGGCAGTTGTACGCCATGTTGTCGCTGTCAAAAACTTTTACTGCGCCTGTCGCTGCAGCTCCTGCTGCTGCTGCTGCTGTGGTTTGCTGTGGAATAGTTTGGGATTTGTTGGAAAAAGTGTTTATTGGTGTTTGCCGCGGGTTACTGGCTCTATGAAAATTGAGTTATTTGCACACACACAAACAGACGCCTCGCTGGCTGTCGAAACTTGGCACACATGCTGAGAGTTTCGGCTCATTAACCGGGCCACTCTGCTTTGCCGCTGCTGCTGCTCGACTGCTGCATATTAATTAGTCGACTTTTGGGCGCTGCCATGTATAATTAAGCAGCGAACGAACCTCTTAACAAACCACATCCTGTCTGACTCCTTCACTTGGCAGGGCCATGCCTCATTAACGGCAAACGGCAAAGTCAGGAGAGGAAAGAGTGGTATAGCAGGGACAGGAAGAGGAGTCAGGGCAGGAGCAGGAGCTGCCATTGCCCTGCTAATTTAATATTTATACCTTAATCAAGCCAGAGTCGTCGGAAAACCCCTTTGATGGCTCCGCAGAAAATCTGTTGATTCGTCGATAGCCAGATTGGTCCGGCCTATCGATGGCCAGGCGTTAATTGCTCATTTCCATGCAATGTTGTCGTTTCCCCCTGCCACTTTGCCGCCCTGCCCCCACCAATCAGTGTCCCGGTCCGATGTCCTGTCTGTCACACAAATGCGGAATCGATAGCTCGCATCTGTCACCAGACACACAAACACACACAGAATGAGGCCGAGCCCCCGCTGTTCCCTGATGCCTATATATGTGTGTGTGTACAGGACTTTGATTTCGTAATGAGGTAGCCGGGCTGGTTGCACCTTTGTGGCGTGTCCTGGGACAGACAAAGACGGCTCATCCTCAGCCCCGCTGATCCCCATCAGGGAAAGGGATTGGGAAAGGGAAAGGAAAATACTCAGCCATTGTGTCTTGGGCTTTGTCCGTGGCCCTGGATGTGTTTTACGGCCTTGATACCCTTGATTCGCCATTTATTCCGTAGTTTATCCTTTCGTTGATTATTGCCGAGCATTTGCACCCGACTCCA
>JAEIIJ010018508.1:0-11562 GCA_018904815.1 Drosophila ogumai | reverse complement strand
TGAAATGTTGATGAATTATAGATGAAATGATGATGATTCATCGATGAAATGTTGATGAATCGTTGATGAAAAAGCCTATTGATGAAATTTGGTACTGCAGGGTAATAACAACTTTCAATACATTTATCTTTACAGATTATATTTACAGTTTCACATTCACAGCTTTAAATTTTTCCCTACATGTACCGTTCGTTCCTATGCCAGCCATGTATGTATATGATATAGTTGTCAGATTTTTATAAAATTAAACCGAAATTCAGAAATTACAAAAAATTATCATATTTCAAAGATGAAAATACGTTTTTTTTTTTTTGTAGTTCCCGATTGTTCCTACGGAAGTTATATAGTATTCCTTTTTTTGAAAAAATAAAAACCTAACTTCCGAACGAATAAAAAATTAACAAATCTCAAAGAAGACGAAATTATTTTGAAAAACAGCGATTTTATAATTTTTTTGTCTACAAACCTTTCGAACAGTTCTATGGCAGCTAAAAGTTATAGTCGTCCGATCCGGCAAATTCCGACTTTTATAGTAGCGAGAGTAGTCAAAAGACTATCTGCAAAGTTTTATTCAAAAAGTTTTAAAAAATTGAGGGACTATTTTGGGTAGAATCGGCTCGGTCCGATTTTGTGTCCGATTTCTTGTCCGTATTTAATATCTTTAGCGGACATTTTTCGGATCGATCCGCACTAAGTCCGCCCTTCGTCTGCTTGGCGGTTGCCTCGCAAGGCCGCTGGGGGAATGGCTTTCTTGGTCGAGAAACTAGTGAGCTAACGGGTTGTGTTCTAATTAAACATTTGACAATTATTAATACATTCCAAATGGCTGCAGTGAGAACGAAAAAAGAACTGGGCAAATATTTAACAGCTGCTCACGCATCCAAGTGTGCGTGTGGGAGTGAACCCCTGCATACAGACACATGTGGCCACCCAACCACCCACTGCCCCAAGTGGGGCGACGCCTTTCGAGTGTTTGCTGCTGCGTCATTAGAGGCGCTGCCGCCCGGTCGCCAATTACTTCTGCGAGGCAGAGCACTGCAAGAAAATGTGTGTCGATTCCCTCATGGGTTGCAAAGCCAAATACACGTTCACTAGGCGGCTAATAACGCGGAAGGATGCCCTGGGCCAATTGAATTAACACGGCCATTAAGTCTCCATAAAAATATTTAGAAAATCACCATTTACACGGCCAGTTGTGCGTATAACAGCACCACTGCGCGGACCATTACGTTTTCAGAGTGCATGGTTATTGAATTTAATTTAAATCCTATAAAACATCAAACAAAATCTAATTATAAATGGCTATAATTGTGTAGCATTTCTGTATCGATATTATTAAAAACAGCTTATACTTTTTGAAGGCAGCGAAGTTTATGTATGGGTTTGGGACTAGCAGCTGCAGTGAACAGTAAAGTGGATTATGACTTTTTAACTTTATCACACGAACAATTGGATTCGTGACAACATAATAATTTGTTGCGCTGTAGAAGAGGTAGGCATGGGCAGTAATTAAACACAGTCACGAAGAAAATTAGGGAAAACTGACTTTAAGGAAAAGAACGGGAGCAAGATAACTATCCTTTATTAAAATTTGTTCCACTTAATTGCTCTGAGGTGAATACATAACCATCTTTCTTCATCTGTTTTTCTTTGACACAAAAATAAACAATTCCGTTCCAATCAAGGCCATCGTCAACTTTTGAGTTATACAAATATAATTTCGCAGTAATTTTCTTACTTTATGTATTTTGACAGATATATTTTGAAATAGGTTTTATTGTAATATTAACTGCACTGATGTGTGTATTTTATAGCTTTTATCTGTACAATATCTTTCTCGGATCAGCATTATATTAGGTTTAGCGCTTATGGCAACCCGAAGAAGTTAAAGGAGGCAACGGTCCCATTTAAGCATTAAATAATGTACATTTAACCCACATTCGCTGTATGCGGGTCGATAGCATAAACAATTTCTGTCAGCTATAAATACCCTAAGGCGTTATTCAACAAATTCACTTATTTACAGATTTTGGGATACAGTAAATGCATTATTTGGCAGTGCCATTAAGTCATAATATAGGAAGTTGGTCAATATACATACATATATTAAGTCAGAAATTAAAATAATAGCGAAACATTTTAATTATTTTTTTATTTTTATAATAATATTATAATTTTTGTAAGAATTTTGATGTGAAGAAGTTATTTCGTAGAAATGCTTAAATTAATCAAATTTGAACTAATTTAGCATATTCTGAAACATATTTCGAAACATTCGAATGCGAATTTGGGCAAACCCGATTTTACAATCAATTGAGGAATGCATAAAAAGTACTGTGAAGAAAATGTAGCGTACGACAGGAATTAAAGTTCAATTAAAATAAAAAAAACTACTTAGTACTTTGAAATCAAACCAAATATAATATTGAGACCAATCTATACATAATACATTAAAAATATTTGCATGCAAATCTTTCATCTTAAAATGGTTTCAAAAAAGTTAATTCTGTTTGAGTCCTAATTGTCTTAAAAACAAACAAATGCACAAAATCGATCTTAGATCCAATTATAGTGCTAAGGGCTATAAGTTTCAAATTTTGAATAATTAAAATAAAGCATTGACACTTTTTTTTTCAGATTAAAGCACCCACGTTTTTCTTTTTTTTATGTTTATACTCTTGATATTAATAATTTATATTTAATATACAATAATACAATATTAATCCTTACATCATATACAAAGTATGAATAATACCTTAAGCGGTTGCTCCTGCAACCTTGGCGCCGAAAAAATGAGTATAAAGAAAATACGAATGCAATGCAATTAAAAGGATATATCCAACCATATAAGATTTTGTTGATTAACATCAACAGCCACGTCGATTTGGGCATATCCGTTTGTCTCTCATTTTATCGATGCCTCCCCCTCCGCCTTCTATTCTCGAAAAGATTAAATAGCTTACAATTTTGTCTCTACTACCTGAGATTTAAACTAAAAAACAATTTCCTTTTTTTTTAGAGTGCTCATTGTGGTGTTATCTCTAAGTGTTTTAGTTAAATTTATCTTCATATTAATATATTTTTACTTAAATATGCGCACGATTCGTATTGGGACACGAACTCTTTTTATCTTCTGCTACCAAGGTTGTATGTATAAATACAGCGCTTTCAGCCCTTTCAAAATCAATAGAAATTACACAAAGCCACGATGAAGATTTCCATACTTGGTCTTGTCTCTCTAGCAGCTCTCTTTTGCACTTTGCAACTGGCCACAGCGGCTGTAGGCTTTGTACAGACTCATACGTGCACATAAATACTAATTTTAATTTAATTTTACAGAGCTTGAGCTTGGCTGATGCCAGAAAATTTTTCTTTCCACCCCAACTTTCTAAGCTGTGTCCACCCTCATCTGGCTCTGACTCAGGAAATGAAGCCAATGCAACAACAGGAAGCGGAAATGGAAATGGAGCTGGGGCTGGAAATGAAACTGCTGGATCGTCAGGTGCAACGCGATCCTTACCTATACTTGGGTTACCTATTGGCAACATTCTTCCCCTGCGTTAAGAGTTGCACAACACTGGCAATGGCAATGAAACCTTCCTCGCTTCGCTTAACATATGCTGAATAATATTAATTATGCTGAATATTCTAAAATACTTGCATCCTAAATAAAGTATATCCCCCAAGCAATGCACGTTATTTGTTCTATTTATTCGGAGTAAATTAATTAACCCGATCGGTCCTCGAGGGGCCGCACATAGGTCAATAGGACCCTTACTTATCCGGATGTGTGTATAGACCTGGAGATTGAATATGTTATTTGGTAAGCAAGTAGCTAGCCTGAAGGCATCTTCCAGCGATGCCAGTACCGGGGCTCCCAGGTATCTTATTCTTACCCGTACACTTACAGAGAAGACACTCCAAGGTTTGTCACTTGTAGCATGGTTAGAAATATTCCGCACAATCTGCGTAAATTAGTTTTTTGACAGGTAACTTCTTGTTTTTTAAAATCGGCGCTCATTGAAGTATAGCGCATGGAGTCGGTCAACTTCAATCAAGAAAAAGCAGTTATAATTATAAAAATTATATTGGCGAATCAAATAAAAATTGATAATCAAAGAAGTGGAAGCCCGAAATTGACTTATTTGGCTAAAAGTGAAGAAAAGTAAAGGAAAATGCAGCAGCAGTTTATCTGAAGGCCTTAAGGAAATTGTAGATTCCTGTTTCCATTTTATGTCTAACAAAGAGCTTAAATATTATTTCTTTTGATAAATTGCATTGTTTGCTATAAAATTGCTGGTTACTTTATCAACTTTTCTATATAAAAAAAAAATGTATTTCAAAAAGAAGGGCGGAATTTCGGCCATTTTTACAAAAACACTTTCTTACAACCATAATAAAAAAACGTTTAAAAAATCTTACTTTGTTTAACAGTTATTAATTAATACCATAAAAATGGGCAAATAATGCAACAGACAGTGGATTTTTCTAGAGAATATTAAAATTTTTCCTTTATATAGGGTATCAATATAAAAAAAAAATTTTCTAAGAAAGCGAATTTTTAAAATTCAAAAGTTGATGATTTAGAAAAAATTAAATTAAATAAAAATATTTTGAACACTGAAAATTTTTTATTATTTTTTTTATTATTTTCTTTTATTTTTAAAATTCAAAATTACGGTTATAATCAAAGGTATACAAACTTTAACAATTTTGACTACACGAAGTTTTATTTGCATGAATTTACTAACAGACTTTGTAACCACAATAAACACATTTTTTTGATTATAAATTGTTGAATGTCATTTTGGGTCTATATAGTCTTGATATCAATTGATCTAAACCTAGCAAGTGAAGTAATAAAAATATTTATTTATGTGGAAGTAACAAATGTTTGGAGGAAACGTTGCCGATTAAGCAAAGAAGCTTCTTCATTAGGTATAAATTACCTATTTAACTTGTCGAAAAATTCCTAAGTTCCTCACTGTGTGAGCTTAATATTTTTCGAGCTCTGTTGCGCGTGATGATTGACTCACGATTCGTATTGGGGCAGGAACTATTTTTATCTCTTATCGCCAAAGTATTAAAACAACGCTTTCCGACTTTTCAGAATCACTCCGAAATATACAAAGCCAGGATAACGATATTCGTATTTGGTCTGGCCTCATGGGCAGCTCTTTTCTGCCTTTCTAATTGGCCACAGCGGTTGTAAGTTTTATATAATAAAAAAGATTTTTTTCTTTACTAATTTTAATTTAATTTTACAGAGCTTGAGCTCGGCTTTTGCTAGAAAGTTGTTTCTTTCCCATTAACTTTTTAGCTCAGGAAATGAAGCCAATGCAACAACAGGAAGTGGAGTGCGAGATTGTCAGTTGCAACGCGATCTGTACCTATAATTAGTACTTTTTATGGACAACCAATGTACTTTCTTTGCGCTGACAGATGTCAAACACCAACTGCACTTAACAAATATATTATTATTTAAAAAAAAAGTTATTTAATACCGGCATATAAAATGTTTGCAATTGAGCATAATACAATATTCAAATTAGATGGAAAATGTAATCCGTAGAAAGTATATTTAAGTCCTATTACATTTGCCAAAACCTTTTTATGCATGTTTGGAGAAAATAATAAATCGATTAAATATACTAGGGTATTCAAAGCATTTATTGACAATGAACAAGGACAGTTTTTAATGGGCTGATGAAAACATATTCGACCCAGAAAGGAAGATAAGTAAACCCATCCAGTTTGCAATCGGTCCATTTGAAAAATAACCTAGCAAGAGATATATCAAACCCCGACATTCAAGTAGATAAGATATAGTGATCCAATCTGGTCCTTTCCGAATTATATAGTGCAAAAAATCTGAAGAAGACCAAGTGCATAAGCATTATTTTAAAATCGTATTAAACAACTATATCTCAGTGTTAAAATATCTAAAACAATGTTATCTATAAACGTTGAAAAACAACAAAGTATGTCATCATTAATTACAATTAACTATATACATATATTTATAGGTACATTTCCGATAGCTCCTCTAGCAATGTAATGATCCGATTTGCATTTTATTTAAAACCTATATTTTTAAAATACAAATATTTCCATAACTAAGAGTAGATGAAAATATGATGAAAAACAGCCAGCAATAATTACTTTTGTTAATTTTCCAATTGTTCCTATGGTAGCTACATCCATAGTCGTTCACTTTTTTACAAAATATAAACTGGAACTCTAGATAATTTTCTATCAATTTCTTGGCCGTTCCTATGGAATTTGTAGTGCATTATTATTAAACTTTAACATAGTTTTTCTTTTCAATATTTTAGCATGGATACATGTAGTATGCATGTAGATATTCTTTGCAGAAATACCTAAATATCGTCCATTCAGCACGATATACACACCATGTATGCATATAGGTATAGTATAGTCCGTATAGTCCTTATAGGCCAAGTCCAGTTGCTTACTTACCCAACCACCTGACTGGGCTATTCGTGGGTCCATAATGTTCGGGGGTAACAGAAAAATATTGTTGCCCTGCTGGGCCACTCTCAATTATTGTTTTATCTGCTCGCTTCCATTTCCGTTTCCATTACCGAGGCACTTTTATGGTCGCGCTCTTTTACTTGACTTGACCTGGCCCCGCTTCCAGCAAGGTCACTCCCACACACGCCACACACACCGCCGTGAACACCCTGGCACCACTCACGAACTTGGGCATACTTGGGGTCTAATCAAGCCCAAAACCAAAACAACAAGGCCCACGGAATGGACACTGGGCTCTGGGGGTCGGAGGTGGGCGGCGGACAGGTCGGTCCTCTTTGTCAAATGTGTGTCATGACCTTACGCACAAGCCAACACACTGGCACAGGATGACAACGCAAAGTGTGCGACGATATGGGCACTAAAGGAAGCTTAAACATTAAATTATTCTCAACAAAAAGTTGGGAAAAAACTTTGCATACATTTTCAGAATTCATGTACTGAGGGGATATGGATATGCATATTCCTCTGTGTATAAAAATGTATAAATGTTTAAATGGAACAAGATATTAAGCTAACAGACGATATATAAAACATTTATACATATGATAAATAATTCGATTTTGATTTAATGTAAAAAATTTCTTTTAATCTTGTAAATATCAGGGTTGAAATGTCTAAATAAATATGAACTATAAATACATATGGTTAGCGGTTAATTGTCCAATTTATTTACCAATGGAAATAGTAGAGAGAATGAATCTGCATTCTGTCTGCAAAGATTCATTTAGCTTCAAAATTGAGTGACTAGTCTGCGCCGACAGACAAACATACTAATGTTCTCCAAATACTGAAAAAGAATTAGTGGAACCATAAATATTAATTCAGTTTCATTAGTAATATTAAAAAACATTTTTAGTAGTTGTTAAATAAGTATACTTTTTAAAATAATATTCACCTTTCTGTGGCTAATTTGTATAATGCAATTAGGACCCTGGTTAAATGTACCTTCCAAATACTGCATCATTTCCTCACAATTACATTTTTGCAAAACAAATTCCATATTCTACATATATCAAATAAATATCAACAATTATACATAGACAAAATATGAGGATTATTGCAATATGTTTGAAAGAAAAGGCCGATGATTAGAGTGTGCATACATATATGGTATACAAATATTAAATAAATAATTTATATTGTCCCCTTTTGTTCCCCGTTTTTATGCAATGGCGGCTTATAGGGTCCATTGCTACCACATCGTTGACCCACACTGGAGATATGAGAACCAACAGTGGTGAGGTCTATTGGACCTGCACTTAGAGCTGGGCTCCGTTTTGGTCCACACCCCCTTTGTTTCCTGGTTGTGACTGTGTTTTCTTCAGCACCATCGTGAGTCGTTGAGAAATGCAAGGATAGCTGCAACCTTGAGTCCCCGAATTGACAAATTCCCAGCAGACGTAGCGGATGGATCCGAAAAATGTCCGCTAAAGACATTAAACACGGACAAAAAATCGGACTTTCTGCATTAGTTTTGCTAAATGCTCAAAAACGGACGTGGAAACGGACGAATAGCGGACGATGATCGCAAATTCACAGGTCCGCAATCGAAAACTTATTCGGATTCCGAAAATTATAAAATGTTCTGCCACAAAACCCATGACAGGTGATTAACTTTATTATCGTCTATGAGCCTGAATCAGACGTTTTGTCCGCTTGAAATCCGCAAAACTATCGTTTTTGATATGATAAACGAAGTATTTGTCTGCAGGACAGTGGCAGACCAAGTACTCTGGTGATCCTACTAAATCCTTCTTACTTTCGTATAACAATTCTATTGTACGCTTTCGGTCGAAGTTTGGCAAGCATAACTTGGTTTTGAAATAGTCATGAAGTGTAGTCTAGAACGCGTTAAGCGGTATTGGTATCCCTCTTATGTCATTCCTTGGCATGAGCTCCGTGGCATACTGTAACTGGCTGTGAGTTTATTGGTTATCAAAGCAACCACTTGACTATCAGACTAGATCCTCACTTAAGGCCAGGCTGCCTTCAGCCTGGAAAACTGTCGCTGAGTTTGAAAGTCGATTCAATCCCGAAGTCCCAGCTCCCACACCACAGCTTAGAGCCATCGCACAAAAGCGCCTCTCAAACAAATACCAAAAACATTTTTAACCAGACAGAAAATTTTCCAAGGATTCCGAATCGGTAATAAAAATAATTTTTTTCTGTAAAAGACTAATAAAACATAGCACTAACTTTGTGGATCAAAGTTCGTTAATCATGAGTTCAGTCAAGAAGAGAGAGATATGTAAGTAGTTCGGGCATGGTCGTGGCTGTGCCGAATTTATTTGGGAAACAAAATTTTAAAGACCTGACACAGTATCTCCTTCTGCATTCTGAACAAATCAAAATTAATTGACATAATTTATACGGCATTAAACTTAAAATATGTCTGAATATTAAATAATACGAGAAGACTAGTGAATGGACGAGCCGGAATGGGAAATATAAATTCAATTAATAGCCTAATCAAAGCTCTGTGAAGACTTTAAAAGGCAGGTGGAATTTTCAATTAGGTGCAATCAAGATATGGCTAGAGTTGAGATAAATTCGACTTGAAATGATTTGTTATTGAAGCTGCAAACAACACACAAGGCTAGAGCTGTGGCACACGCACACATAATAAATGAAATCAAGTATTCAAATATGCTGCCATTTCCTCGACTGGGGCTCCAGCTCCATCCCGTCCAGGCTTTCCGTCGCAGCCTGGCAAGTGTTCAACCGCAACTAAGATGGCACTCAGTTCTTGGCACATCCTTGCTGCCTCCTCGCCTGGATCCTTTCCCCCGGCTGAGACGCTACGCAGCCCACATAAGTTTGCCATGGATTCTGTCAGAATGTTAATCCAATCCCATTGCGGTTGCTTTGTAGCCTCTCTGTGCGAGTCTGTGTGTGTGGCCCGGGATGTGTTGATTTTTGGCTAAACAAAAAACCAAAGCCAGCCCCCGCAGCTACGCCCTGACACCACAGGCCTTAACCCTTAAACGGTGACCATGCCCTATTTTAATGGGACGTATATTTATGATGTTATGTGTCCTATGGAACGAAATACATAAAACTATATTGAATATATTCCATATTTTACCGCGTTTTTTATTTAAGATTTAACCATATTTAAAACAACACATTCCGGTATAATACTTCGGTGGAAATGTTACCTATAGTTTCGTGGAAGATTCAGCATAAAAGGGTTAAGCCCTTCGCCGGCAGCTTCGTCTTCGACTTTTGCTAATGAAATAGTCCCGCTCGTCTTCCCCCGAGCTCGTGTGTTTGTTTTTTGGACCCAACATACAAAGGCGCCAGCTGAAAAAAGGGTTCGACTTCCTCTTTCCAGCCATTTCCGGCGCTTTCTGTGGCTGCTGCCCCTTTTCTTCGTCTTAGCCGCTCGGCTTCTGGTTGTTTTTTGGCCGCATTAAAATTCAAAATACGTTCACCAAAAGGCAAAAGCCAATTTCAACCTTCGCTGCCTGACAAAATTCATTTGGCAATCGACTGCGAAGCACTGGTCCGGCTTTTTTTGTGCGAATTGGGGGTGGGGGTCCTACAGGAAAAATAGGGGAATAGGATAGGGTTTTCCCGAAATCCTCAAACTGAATTTCGGTGTCTCTGCCTCATGCATAGTCGTTTGGCTCTTGCCACCACATCTTGCCATCCTTCTTGGCTGCAACACAGGAAAAAAAAAAACAGATCTTTCGAAGTTTAAGCCAAACATACAAGAAAAATAAGGAATATTGAATATACATACTCATATGTATTATGTATTTAGATAGACTGTTAGCAATCTATCGAATCGAAAATTAACATTTCCAGTACTTCCAAAATGTCTTAGATTATTAAAAAGCGTTATCTTGTAACAAACACTTTAAAAAACGTGCATATATGTACATATGTAGGAATTTGTATCGTTTGAAAATCTTCACAATGCAAGTACATTTTATGAATTCTTTTGTCTCTTCTCCTCTCCCCTTTTTCTCTCCCGATTTTCCCCTGGACTCGATTCGTTTGCAGTCCGCCAAATTGTGCGCTTCGTTTAGTTTTCCCTCTCCAAATGCGTGTGTTGTGTGTGTGTGTGTTGCGGCGCGTGTGTGTTGGTTAGTCAGCTGACAGCTGTAAGCTGAAAATTGCACGCACCAACAAGTTCACCCAGCAGGCATATTCCTGCTAAGTGAGTCTTGAGCTACGAACAACTTGGAAAAATGAACTCTGTTGCCATTGACTGGCATTATGAGAATTTCCCCAAAACTGTTCCTTGGAACATTTCATTAACGACTACAGAGTATTCAGCCACTCAAAATTAGCCAAATAATTCTTTTTTTTTTTTTAAGAGATAATTTCCACACGAAGTTTAGTAACTAAATCATTTATCAGTGTTGTAAATTTAAAAAAATGTCAATCGAAAATAAAACAAGAAAGGAAGCTAACTTTGGCACGCGAAAGTTTGTATACCCTTGCAGATTGCATTTCGGTCATTAAGAATCCAGCCATTTTGGCTAAATAATTAGAAATAATATAAAAGAAAATATATACAAGTTGTATATTTATACATAGTATGGTATAAATAATATGCTGAAAACACACACAAAAGAGTTTCGTAACATTTTACCTATACTTAATATGTTTACAGTTTGACAGTTAGAGTTTTACATTCCCAGCTAAACATTTTCTCTTTATTTACCTATCGCTTCTATGGCAGCTATATGATTTAGTTGTCCGATTTTCATAAAATGTATACTAAAATTCTGACATATTAACAAAAGCTCATATCTCAGAGTAGATGAAAATACGTTGAAAAACAAAAATGTTATAATTTTTTTCTATTAATTTTCCGATCGTTCCTATGGCAGCTATAAGATATAGTTGTCCGATTTTTATGAAATTCAAATGGAACATCTGAAATAATATAGGTTGGTCATATCTCAATAATGATGCAAAAATATTGAGAAACACCCAAATTATAATTTTTTTTCCAAAAATTTATCGAACATTTGTATGGCAGCTATATGATAT
>JAEIIJ010018507.1:0-91383 GCA_018904815.1 Drosophila ogumai | reverse complement strand
CAGAGATCTGGAGCCATATAAGAGCACGGGCTGTATGGAAATTTTCGTTTTCTCCGAAGAGCAGATTTCCCTAAGCAGCAGAGACACGAATTTGGGAGCCAGAAATAGGAATACCCCATCCTGAGCTCCGATCCGAGGCATTCTATGGCCATTTAGACACTGGGCGATCTCACCTCACCCAAATACGCGACAGCTCAATCAGTTGGCCATGTCTGCGTGCTGCAGTGGCTGCCTTAACTTGGCCTGAACGTTTGCGGCCAATTTGATTTATGTTTTCGCATGGGCAGGCCCGAGAGCTGGTCTCTTCCTCGTGGCACTGCCGCTTCATGTTGGAATTCATGAATAAACATTAAAGCTGCCGAAAATTTGCAAGCCACGATAGAACAATAGAACTCGGACGGGCGCTGCTCCATTGTGTTTTATGGAACCTGGAAGGAACCCTTGGCACAGCGAACGTGAGGTTCAGCTCGAGTAAGAGTTCTCACAGGGCCGGGACCAGGACCTGTCCACCCTTGGGCTTGGGTTGGAGATCACCTTCGGTTCCTGTCACTAGCCGATCGAATTCATTTGGCGGCAGAGTTCGGTTCGCAGGCCCTAAAGATATTCTCGCGAATGCGTGCCACATTGGTGAATTGCTGTGAGAAGGCGGACAGAATCGAGGGAAGTCATCGACTGCGTGCCTTACCCAAGGTGCTTTTGATTGGTTCAGGTGCTCGCATTGACCCAGAGAACTACATTCTTTAGAGAAGAGCTCGAGCAACACCTCTCGATGGAGCAATTAAAGCGGGGGAGCCACTGGGCATTCCCCGAGCTCATCCCGTTAGCCACTCACTTAGTCCCCAAGTCAGTCTCTAAGTCAGTCAGTCAGGGAACGGTTAATTTGGCCACGGAGACGAGACACGAGCAGCCCATGATAAATGGCCCTTCGTCTGGGCCCTGGCCACTTCCTTGTCCCAGTCTGCGACTAATCGGTGCAGTTTGGCCCCGGTTTGGCTAGTTAGCCCGGCTAAATAGTCTCACACCTCAGACTGGAGAACAGACATTGCCTCAAAGCCAGACCGAGGCCCAGACTCGGGCTTGGACATCGACAAGGCGTCTGCTAATATTTCGGCCTGCCAGCGCGGCACAACTCAATTAGGATGCCTGGAAATGATTCATTCTAATCTGGAGTCGGGTATCTGCAGTCATGAAGTCCTCCTCCTCCTCCTCCTCCTCTGGAGATTCATTTACCGTTGTGACGTTCCCCGTGGCGGCTCTTAACGCTGTTGTGTCTAGAATTTTGCATGGCCATTTCATTATTGATTCGCATCTGGCCAGGTCGTAAATGTCTTAATTTAGTTGCAGTTTTGTCCCGACAGCTTCACACTTCTTAACAAATACCTCTTTCTTTCTTTCTTCGGTGGAAGGGTATTTGAGTGTCTTTCATTAATTGGAAAAAGTGAGAGCTGCGAGCTGGAAGCTGGGAGATGGAGGTGCAACCAGCATCCACCAGCTCATCTAATCTGGCATAGCTCATCTCCCAGCTTGTTTCTCCATTTGTTTATTTGTTTGTTTTGAAGTGAACGACTTTAATCGACGGACAACCTGCATGAACCGTCATTAGGGCCATTTGAAAATTGTTAGCACTCTAGCGAGGAAAGTGAAAAGTACAGCTGCACTTTCATTGCATCTCTCTAGCCCTTCCAGCGAGATCAATCACTAATTAATCCGCGCTTGTGGCTGTTTGTGGGGTCAAGTTGGGGGGCGCTTTTCCTGGCTGATTAATTGAGTCTTTATTGCGAATTAGTGCTAAGATCGAATAAAGCCTGGACCAGATCATGGCAGGCTGCAATTAATTTACTCATTAGACCATTCCTGTCGCCGTATTGATCTGTAAACGGAGACATCTGCGATGCTGACAGTTCTGGGAAAGCGCAGATCAAGTTGCCCCAGAATCCGACGATGGATTCTCTGTAGAAGAAATTCCAGCTGAAAGCCGCATAACTTCAGCTGTGGTCTCGGCATTTTGGGGAATTCGGTAAAACCCATAAATCAATTAACTAATATTTTCTAGCGACACCTGCTAGGCGTCCATCATGCTCGTCTCAGGTCCGCGAACTCAATATCCAATTTAGGCGGCGCGCCAGCTTTTGGCCACTTTGATCTGGGGCTCCTTGACTCTGCCGGCTTGCACTTTAAACTTTCCCTCTCGACTCCGCTTCCATCCCGGGGGCAGGCACCATTTTGGTTCGCTCACGACTCCGGGCTAAAAGGCAATTAATGAAATGTGGGTCCCTGGCAGGTGTCTGTCCGATGCAAGACTGTTCCCTGCTCCCACTGGCCGCTCTTCTGCCTGGATGCCTTGTTGTGTGAATTGCGTCGCCTGGTGACCCAATAAAAAGCCCATTAGAAGGCCATACCGTCCGCGCCCCGATCCCCCATCCAAATTCCCCATATGTGAGCGGGCGTGCTCCTCGAACTGGGACAAAAGGTCTGCGCTCTGATCTGGCCCCAAAGCGTCTCGTTTACGTGTTGATTAATTTGTACGACGTTGAGAGCTGGATTCAACGCCCACCTGGCACCGCCTCCACTCACCTCGCGAGGCAGCGCCGCCGTGACTCCACTCAGGTAGCTGTCGGTGCCGCTGGAGTGGCGGGTTCTTTGGTCTGAAATTAACATGATAAACGAAATCAAACATAGGTACAATAGGGAGACTAGCCTTTGTTTTATTGCTGCCTGATTGATGTTTATGTTTGTTTTATGGCTTCTTCGGGCCATTCGATCTTTAACAGTTAGGCGTAAAAAAGTGAAAGGATCATCCGGTAGCAGCTAGCGATGATCGGTGGGTGTTTGTCCAACAAAGCCCCAGAGGGAAGCCTAAGAATAGAGCGATAACAGCTTTCGCTATTAACACCCAAATAAAAATGGAAAGTGTCACACCAATGCGAGGCCCAAAACAACCTTGAAACGGGTTGTTGACATGGTTGTTTTTGGAGTTTTATTATTAACACGCTCATTAAGCGAATGAACACTTAGAACATAATAAAAAAAAAAGAGAAAAGCATAAGAACAACACCTTTTATGGCGAGTCTCAGCAATTTGCATAGAAAAAAAAAGTAAAAGGTGCCTTCCCAAATAGCAAAGAAAATATCTCAATTCGACTTTCGTTTTCAAATTAGCGAAATCTGCGGGGTCAGCTATGATCATTGACCAAAAATTGTCATACATCGCAGTGTCTCGTAGCTTCATTTCATTTCACTTGCCAAACCTTACGCAAATCCCAGCCACGAACTGACCTTAATGATGCCTGATGATGCTCAGACTTGCCCGTGAAATTGCAGCCATAAAATGGCCAGAGCTGAACTCCGCTCTTTGGAGTACTTTGAAAGTAAAAACAAGGTGGGAAGCCCCAGCTAAGCTAGCTTGATAGCAAAGAAGATACCCTAAATGAAATACTTAAAGTCAAGGAACAAGTTTTTAATATACTTTGAGTACTTACTTAAGAATAATACTTACTAATTGAACATAAAAATTACTAGTTATCAGGCAACAAAATAAGGTTTGCTGGATAAACTGGCTTCTAAAAACCCAATAAATTCTTTGTTTGTCATTAAATTAAATCAACTCGTCATCTTACTGTTAAGCCTATTTTAATGGCACTCAAGACAAACTCTACTTTTAATGCGTGGCTTTTTTTTAGAATTTATCTGACACCTAAAATAGTAATTTTGAACAGAGATTGCTTTTTATGAGCTGACCCTTGATTGGGCCATTATTTTTCAATCGAAAAAAGTTTATTACCTGTATAGCAGTTCTTTTTTATATTGAAAGTTTGCTTTAATTTGTTTTTTCAACTAATTAATTTTTCAATAAATCTCGAACCAGGCATACCCCTTTACTCTTTAAGTGTGAGGTATAATCATAGCCGATCTGCTGCCGCTGCTGCTGGCATATCAAACAACTGCGGCCAGTTGACCGATGACAGGACTTCTCCTCTTAACGTGCATTTATTTTCGGTTTCGTTGCCAAACAACTGCAATGGCAATAACAACAGCAATTGCAACAGCAGCAGCTAGAGCGGCAAAGGCAACAGGCTAAGACTGAGGCTTAGACTAAGACTGAGGCTGAAGCTGAAACTGAAGCTCAGCCTGAGACCTCGGCAGAATGCACAGCATGTGTGCGAATTGTAAATTGCTCGACTGGCAGAGCAAGGCAAACAAACCCGCTAACACACGGGCAAACAACAAACAACAAACAGGCTGCAGGCGAAATTTATTTTATTTATTTCTATTTGTATTTGTATTTGCGTTTGCGTTTTTCTTATTCCCTCATAACCAGATGCCCGTCGTTTGGCCCGATCCACGTATGATATTTATTTATGCATGGCCATTGCCGACTCTGGTCAGGCGCCAGTTTTACAAGAAAATCGAACAGCCACAGCCGGCCGACAGAAGAGCCGGTAAGGCTACGCTACATACTATGTTGGCTGTGTGACCCACTTGCACTTGGCCCACCAAAAACGAAAGACTTTGGCCACAAACTTGCATGTCGCTTCGGTATGTATTTTCTTTTTTGTTTGACCAGCACCAGCACAAGCACAGAGCTCAAGGATGCCAGAGATGCAGAGAAACAACTGACACGGATGCTTAATTAAGAGCTCATTTCGCGGACCCAAAGTGAATGTCCATTTGTACGTATTCACGTGTCATATCCGAGCTGTCCCTAAAGAGGGCACGGCACGGGCACCTCGACCGCATGACAAGTGCCTGACAAACGAGGACGGCGGCACGCGAGGGTTAAACCGAGTCTCTCAAGTCGATTGAATATGCATCTCCCCCCTCTTAAGGGAGCTGTCAACTCACCTCATCCGATTCATAGGCAACTTTCTTGGGGCTTTGTGTCCAGTGCTGCTTATCAGCAATCCCTCTCACTTTTACATTGTGCAGTGGCTTACACAGAAGCGCGTTTTCTCCACCTGTCAGTCGATCACAACACGATGTCAAATTCTTGGGAGACAGTCTTGATTTGTGTGACAAAAGCCCACTATCCATTCCGTATAATCACGCACTCTTAGCAGATCGACCAGATTTTATTTTCTTTGAGCTTTCTCAGAGGCCCGCCCACGAATTTTCTTATATATTATTTGAAGAGGTTTCCCAGGTTGTCAGCAGGCGGCGGCTTCTTCGGTGGAATCTTCGGCTACAGCTCAATTTGAGCAATTTTCGGAATAAGTTCAAAACCTTAAGCGACGACTGTCTGCTCGCTGTGACCTCGAACCACCCACACGTCTTGCATTATGTTGCTTTAATTTACTTAAATTGCAATCGTATTGCAGCCGCCCGTCGGCCACCATCCGCGCATCCGTGCTCGACTTAAATAATTTGAAAACAAATTTCAGCTCTGTTGCCTAACTGGGCATTACAAAATTGTTTGTAATGTGCACTTAACCCCGAAAAAAGGTTGATCGGCCGATACTTATGTCAGGACACTGAAGGAAAATGAAATTTAAGATTTATTCTTAGGCAAACGGGATACACATAGACTTGTTGTTTGATTTTCAAATTAAATTCTTACAAAATCTTTAGTAGTGAAAGTGTATTTAGAAGAATGTATGTAGAATTATTTAAAATTAATTTAGAATTATAAATCCATAAAAGCTTTAGGAGATACTAAGACTTGAATTTTGTTCAAATTTTGTTAATCTTTTATTTCTTTTTCCTTATTTCACAATTAACTGGAACATACATTTTCCTCTGTGAAATATCTTATCTTCTTACCTGAATTATTAAAATTATTTTAATTATTTTAAATTTGTTACTTCAAGCATTTTGAATGCGTAATCCTTTTATTGAAGTTTCTTTTTTTCACGATTAACTTGATCATATATTTTTTTCTGTGGAATATCTAATCTTCCTGCCGGCTCCCGATGCTGGTGAAAGGTGGGGGGCCAAAGGTCGGGCAAATATGAGCGGGCACGAGCATGTTATTCGTATTACATAGCGAAATTAGTGCATTTTATACCGCTGCTTAGGGTATACCACTCCCACTGCCCACTCCTGCACCCCAGCGCTGCTGCACTCCCTGCTGCTCCTCCATCAAGGGGCACTCATAAACTTGATTCCCATCCAAGTCGTGTGTTACGTCCAAGTTATGTCATTAATTTATTTTTTGCCTTTTTGTCGTGCCCGGCTCTTGCGGTTGCCAGAGAATCTCTCTCTTCCCTGTAGCTCTGGATCTCCTTCGAGTGCGACATATTTGCGGAGCTGCAGTCGCAGTCCCTGGAGTGCTGGTATGGTCCAGTGCATATGGCTAAAATTAATGCCTAATGGCTTGTTAGTTGGAAGGAGGGGGTGCTGGTGAGCAGCGAACGTCGCTCGACGATGATTGCTGCATGTTCTGTGAGCCAAGTTATTTAGTCCACTGTTGGCCTGCTCGGCTCATAATAAGCCTAAGCCAGGTACTTATTGATTTTTACTGTTAGCACAACGACTTGCTAACATGAAAGTCGTGTGAACAAACAGGCCAGCAAAAAAAGAGCGCTAAAAAAGTTCAAGAACAGAACGGCCCACACGACACTCGTCCCAGGTCCGCCCGGCAGTAACTTATAACGAAGTGAAGTACAAGTGCGCCCTGAATTCCTCGCCGGCAAAGATCTACTAAGCTGATGGGCAGCTAATTTGCATGGCCACAGTCAGGTGTTTCCGCTGAGCTATGGCCCAAGATCGGTTTTGTTACTCCATTGCCTCTTCATTACCAGCTACTGCCACTATGAGCGAAAACGATCCGAAAATCTGACGGCGCCGGAGATGGGTCTCCCGCTGGGCTCCTGCAAGGAGCTGGCTGACTGCCATTAATATGACGGAAGCTGGGCCTGGGTCTGCTCTGTGAGGCCCATTTCAATTCGCGTTTATACTACGAATGCTATAAAAGTTTACGCTAATGGGACGTTCGTCAATTGCATTGCCGCGGAGAAAAAATTGGAAATGAAATGAATGCAATTGGCGGTGCCGTAAATTAATATGCTAATACCACTTGCCAATGGTTATGGACGCCAGCTGGTGGCCAGCTCCACGGTATTCATCACATCAACAGAGGCCATTGGCATTCCCATTCGCATTCGCATTCGGTAACTGGAAAACCAATTAATCTGCTTCAAAATCGAGCTTTCCAAGAACTGCCAATTATTACACAATGCCGGGCGTCAAGCTGACGATCTACCAATCTCTCTTGGCCACACGGCGTATGCATAATCATCATCAGCATCATCTCACTTGCTGTGGCCATGACCGGGCCAATGTCCATGTGGCCATGCAAATTGGCGCGGCTGTCAAGTTGATTTGTCATCTTTCAACTTTGACAGGACGTGAGCTGCATGTAATTGCCAGTGGAAGACAAGCAAGGACCAGCCAAGGAGCCAAGCAGGCAAGCAGCCACTCCAACCAAGAAGGGCTCAGACCACGAGACGTTGACAGACGTTGGCAGGCCAAGCAAATTGGCGCAACACGCTCGGCGCTGCTCCTCAGCAATTTGCATTTGCTGATGTTTTGCTGCTGATGTGGCTCGGCCGTTGGTGCTCTGTCCAGGTCCAATCTGTTGCCGCGGTGTCGCAGCATCCATATCCATATCGATATCCCACATCCACGACCAACCAACGAGCAACGACCGTGGCCATCACATCACATTGTCCTGTACGCGCAATTAACGTTTATTGGCAACCGGCATTCCGATTGTTTTATAATTTTCTCTTGATTTATGAATCGATGCTGCTTTGGCCGCTGCGTGTGCTCTCCGCTCTCGATCTCATTCTGCGCCAATCGGCTAATTGGTTGTACATGCGAAAACTGGCCAACAGCGGAGCAGCAGCATCCCACAAAAGCCCACGTAAATCGCAGCTGCCGGAGATGATGTATCTGGGGCTGAGGCCACAAAAGAGGGGCAATTCGAGTCGACTTTTAAATACCGCAAGATGTAGGATTCTCAAATTAAGGCATATATACTTTAAGGCTTTTTCTTCGCGTGATTAGTTAGTTTAATCTCTTGATATGGCGGTCATAAAGGAACTATCTGAAATTGTGCAAATTACATGCAAATATTAGTTACCGTTAAGGTATTTATATTTTACAAGTTTCAGGCTAGCAGTCAAACATGTTTTATCGATCATTATAATTATCATTAAATCATATTTTCCAAATTAAATTTCCAGTGCTTAACTGTTGTTACAATTCATAATTCATTCATTGCCCAATTAAAAAATCAACTTGGGAATTTGGTAAGGTTGCTCCATAAATATTTTTCACTAATACCAACTAGTTATCAACTTTGCTGCTTCACAGAATATTTTTCAAGTAAAAAATCCTCCCAGATCCAGGCATACTCTCTGGGACCTATGGGATATTATCGTTTGAAACGTGATTAAAGCTCTGTGTACAGATGCTCGACACTCTGTCGGCGTGTGTTGCCCTCACTTAATTGGTACGATATTCGTAACAAAACAGAGCACAGACCTAGAGAACGTGGTGGGCATTTAAAAGTCTAACGATTGCACACTAATGACCAACAGATTTAGGGCCCGGGATTGGCAAAGGGATAGCAATAGGCACATGGCACACACCCACGTTCAGGCCAAGCCTCTCTCTCTCTCTCTCTCCGCTTGATCCTACGCAAGGGGATCGGGATCGGTCCAAGTCGAGGCTAGAACTAAAGCATCTAACGAATGTCGCAGACAACAACTGGCAAACATCATCTTGATAATTGCCGAAAACGAAACCCCTGTTCGGTTCTGGATCCCGGACTGGTACTAAAGTTGGAACCAAAGCTGAAGCTGAAGCTGGATCTCTCGGTGGTCTGGTTAACAGGCTTCTGGGGCCACGCCCACTGTTTGTTTTTTGGGAGCAGCCCAACCCAAGGAAGAATACATGCATTTTAAGGGCCTTACATGTCGATTTCGGACGATTGTCGAGATTAGTGGATGTGGCTGTGACTGTGGACCTGGCTTTTGGGGCTGGGCGAATGGAATGGCAAATAGAAATTGGCAGAAACAGCGGCTGAAAATCCGGGACAGGACAGAGCTAGTGTCAACTGGGAGCAGCAAAAGCCAATATTTATTCCTTTCTCTAGGCTCTTTCCACAATCAGCATTAACGTAGCTAATATTTAAAGGATCTTTGGATGCCGGCTAATGAGTAGTAAGCTTTCTCTGACTCCTTAAATCAATGTTAATCCAAGCTATTTGGCTTTCCCCAACTTCCATTGCTGTGAATATTTAAAGGATCTTTAGCCTGTTAATAAGGTAGCTTTCTCTGACTCCTTAAATCAACGGCAATCCAAGCTATTTGGTTCCCCCTTCTACCATTGCTGTGAAAGCCTAGACCAAACAGAACTCCTTGGCTTAAACAAGACCTCAATTGCCGCCAATATTTCATATTTTGCCAATTGATCTCAAGAATTTCCTGCTCATCCTGCCTCCTCCTCCTCCTCCTTTCGTTCCCAATCGATCGTTCTCGATTTCCCAGCTGCCGAATGATGAGTTCCGTCCAAGCCGGCCCAACCCGTTGGCCGCTGAAGGTGTCAAAGGTGACAGAGGCAGCAGAAATCAATCAGAGATGAGCTAACAGTAAATGGAAAATGGTAAATAGCCACCGGCAGGCAGCATCCTCTCTGGTCCCTAGCCCCGCCATCCGCTTTCATTCAAATCAATTTGTGCAGCGAGTGCAATTTGCAGGCGGTCAATGCACTTGGCCAAACAGCTGGCTTGGCCAGAATGCCGTCGAGAGCTGGCCAGCCAGCAGCTAGCCACTGATCGTACGGTTCCCGTAAATTGTTTTCAGTTTTGCAGCACCGAGAACAATCAGCCTTGTGGTCAATGCCGTTCCCGCGTGGTGTTAATTTTTCCACAACTAATTCTTGGCATTATCCCCTGCCGCAGAAGTCATAACCCAGGAAGCAATCGAATGCTGGTTGCCTGCCATATGCATATGGCAATATTTGCTTGATTAGACGGAAGAGGCGGTGTTGCCCCCTAGCAGTACTCCTGGGAAATACCATATCAGCGACAGCAACTTGTCATTTGAAGATCTCTGATTGAGCAAGATGCATCTCGTGATCGTGACCGATCTGTGAGCACTGGCTCCGGCGTTGACACAAATTGTGGCCGCAATCGGTGGCTAAACGTTCGATCAATTGATTACGGTGGGGCAGCATTTTTCCATTTTCAATTTGACAGATTAATGATCTCCATTTTCCGCATATCGCGCGATCAATTCCACGGAGATCTCTCAGCATCGATACGCGAGATTAATCAAACAGCAAATGAAAATACACCTGCCACACGGCGGCCGATAGATGATGCGGAAGAGGCAGAAAATTATTTATATGGCAGTGAAATATGAAACAGAGCAATTAAGCGGCCAATTTGCCTTTTGCATGACTCTAATAAATGGTGCACATGCCAAATTGTAGTTAGAGCCGTGGCCGTTGTTGTGCTTGCGGCTCAGCTGCCGCCATAAAAACATTTATAAGCCTCATTATGAAGACCAGAAATTCTTGTCATTGGAGCCGACTTTCACCGCGTGCGCTCAGAATGTTCGACAGCCTAGAATCTCGGGGTGACTTCAGGTTCGCGTTCGCGTTCGGGTTGGTGTTGTACTTGTACTTGTACCACTTGTACCAACCATAGTGAACGACTCTTCACTGCGATTTTGTTGTTGCCATAATTCGATGTTGATTTTTCGCTGCTCAAAGTGGGCTAAGACGCTGGCAGATAGCAGCTAGCAGCTAGCAGCTCGCAGCTCATTGTGTTAAGCGGCGGCTTTGAAGTGGCCAGAGAAATGGTCGAGAACCAAAAGCCAACAACTAAAAGCCGCGAAACGCATCAAGTGCGTTCCGGTCAAGTTTGTGCCCTAAGTCTTTTGTCTCAACTGTCGAAGAGATCGCAGCTTGGCTCAGTTTAAATCGGGAAATTATGCCTTTAGCCTTAGGTGACCATAAAAATGCTGAAAATTAAGACATCATGTTATTTATTTCAGCTTATCCCAGTCTTGGCAAATAGAAAACAGAATAGACAGTAAATTGATTGTTTAATGGGGAATAAATTATAGTGATAAAAGAGAAAAGTTCCTAGCTTTATTTGATCGAGTAATAAAAACATTAAATCGTTAACTGATACTCATTTAAAAAGCAACCTGGGAAAAGCTATTAAAAATGCTTAATAAAATCATTAAAAGTTAAAGTTTATAAGGGGGTTGTCTAGGAAAATGCAACGCCTCTTTACAATTATATATAATCAATATATTTTATTATTATTATTTGAGTTGAGACTGACTTGCTTCTAAAATGAGTTGAATTCTATTTAGAATTGGTAAATAAATATATAATTTAATTAAAAAACTTTATAGGCCAACAATTATTTTATTTAAATGTTACTTTATTTTTATGTATTGTTTTACTATTTGTAAATCTTGTTTCTTCTTTTTTCCCCTGGCATGGCCTTTACCCAGCTGACCCACTGAGTCGCCAAGCCCTTGCCATTGCCATTGCCCTTGCCCAGTCTGTCTCCGCTGGCCGGAATTGAGTGACAGCCATCAGCCATCACACTCGAATACCGAATAGCCCACACACTTGCCGCATTTTCTCTTTTTGTGTTTTTTGCTGGAATCGTTTTCATTTTCACGGGACGCGCTCTCTGGTTTCGTTTTCGTTTCATTTTGTTTCGCTTTTGGGTTGAAAAGTCAACACAAGTGGCATTGAAAAGTGTCTGGGCCGGCACACTTAATGATGCCTCTTCGCCTGACGGTTCTCACAGTCTCCGTTTCTGTCTCCGGGCACGGGAGAATCGGAGAATCTCCTCGGAGCAACTGCAATGGGAATGCTTTATTTGTGAGTGACAAATTGCTACCGCAGAGTGAAACTTAATACGGCAGATCGGGCTGCGGCTTCAACTCCCGAGTGTCCGGCTGTCCGATGGCTCCCACTTCCACCTCTGATGGCACTCCCACTTCCACTCTGGATGCCCCAGTGCAGGCATTTTGTCATTTTTTTCGATAGACATGGGATTGTGGACTATCTCTAGGAATTATTAGTTAATATTTAAAAGATTTAACTTGTTTAAGGTCATTAAAAATTAAATATATTACCTACAAATCATATACATTCTTGATCATAAAAAATTCAAATATATTATATATATATTCAAATAAAAACTAGCATAGACTTTCCAAATTGATATTTTGTTTGGTCATAAAAAAATAATAACTAAATATAGATTTATGTAACGAGTCTGTGCTTAGATCTCGATTAAAAAAATACTCCCCAAAAATCCAAATTAAAGCCAGAAAAAACTATTAACTCTTCATTTTCATAGTTTTCCTTTAATTTCCATCTTATTAAAATCAGAAAATTAATTTCCAGCTGCCAGCACTGGCTGACACTGCCACTTGCTCCTCCCCTTTTGCAATGGAACTCCGCTTTATAGTCGCTGTATCTGGCGATGCAATCTGACGCACGTTGCATGCATTAAGCTATAAATTGCAAATGTTTTATTCCTATCCCCCATACCGATCCCTATAGCTCCCCGGATTCTGATTCCGATTCCGAGATGCCTTTGTTTTGCGTTTGGGCGGCTGCTGCGGGGCCTTGGAAATTGAATTGTTTGTTGTTGGCTCCGCTCACGAAGGCCGGAGGCGACACGCCCACATTGCGTTACCCAGTCTCATTAGTGAATATCGTGTTCGGTTATTTGCCCAGCGATGGATGCGGCAAGATCCAGCGGAGATTGCCTGACTGTGCCGCCAGCAGGAGCACCCATCCGGAGTGGCCGCCGCATTCGCATCCTCGGCTAGGAAAATTAATGTTCGCACATTAAGTTAAATGATTGCGAATATTAGGAAATATTGGCAAAGGCAACGGCAGTGGCAGTGGCATCTCGGGGGGAAGGCAGGGCGATCCCCATCCGGGGGAGAAATGATTAAGTAGTCCTCGAACAGCCGTCTGGTATGTCATTATGTCTCATTAGCACTCTGCCCGGATATTTTTGCCCGGCCAAATTAAAATAAAGAGCAACACCCGGGCCCAGCCCAGCGCAAAGCACTCAACCAAAGGCCCAAAGGAAAACCCGTTTGCCGGCGAGCAAAGACAAAAGGAAATGCACTCGGCTTGGAGTGAAAAGCCACAGCTGGTTCGAGTGCTTTGTGTTTGCTTTTATAAGTTATTCGGTTGGAAATTTAATGAAAGCCTTGCCGGGCCGGGAAGAAGAAGCTCTCCCGCAACGCCTTCACTTTTGATTTTTCCACCAAATTGCGGCCTGCTAGCAGCTGCTGCAGTTTTGGTGGAAATCAGCATAAAAGCCACCCTGCCCGCAGCCTCCCTGCCTCCTCCATTTCACTCTGGGATCTCACTGTCAACACATTTCATTTGCCGCTCCGCTGGCAGGCAGACCGTTCATTTGCTCAATCGCTCGGTCAGTCAGTCAGTCAGTCAGTCAGTCTTTCAATCCAGAGCGTGGGTCCCAAGGCCTGGGGATTTTCACTTTTCATATGCCAACAAATTTTCTGTCCGCGACCCCCTGAACTTTTGCCAGAAGGAGAAGCCTAGCCGCCGGCACAATGGAAAACTGATATGGGTCACACAGGTACAGGTACAGTACAGGTACAGGTAGTGGTAGAACGTCGTCATTCCACCATTTGAATGTCCAACATGGGCTACCGTTCGAATCCTGGCCGGCAGCAGCCCCTTGTTATCCATTCCGTTGTCGTCGTCGCCGGTTGTCAATGTTAGCTGTCAGTTTTGCGCTGCCGCCTGACAGGCCTACAAGAGCCGGCTAACTGGACACGAGATGAGCGGCGGCGGCGGCGGTAACATCACCTACATCAGCCCGGCGACCACTAACCACCGCTGCAGAGTGTGCCAATTTCCAGCAAACGGCCACACACTCCATTAATCACGGCCAGCCGAATTGGACAATGGCCGAGAGAGCTCTCTTCACAAATCATAACCGCAGGGTTTTGCCAACGTACTGACACATTTTCGTGGCCCATTGGTAATTACGGATGGGAAGTGGCTATAAATTAACCTTAATTGAATGCATTTGACAGAGCGGCATCTCGGCTTGTGGGAGTCGGCCAATGAACTGGAGTAGCTACAGCCTCTAATAAGCCCAATTAGAGCAGAGCTGGAGCCCTTACTTGGCCATTATCGTTAGCCCATTTCTCGGGCCCGCAGCCACTTGTCTTCGCGGCGGCTTCTGGGAGACCCTGCCTTTGTTTTCCCCACCAGAAAGTGAATCTGCCAGCCAAATGAAAACTTCACTTTCCAGAGCGAGTGCAGCGGCAGCGGCAATTGCAAATCCCCGAGAGACGCGGCTTTCTTTGTTGGCCGCGCGCACAAATTGCTTCGATTTAATAACAACCATCGTCCGGCATCGCGCTCCACTCGATCATTTTAATTTTTACTAGGTGTTTATGGGCAGTCGTGACACCATGATGAGCTGGAACCAGCTGGAGAGCCACGGGCGCAGCCTTTGACATTTGAGTCAAGTGGATTACTCGTTTTCGGGACTCGGGCTGGGTCAGCGAAAGCCAAAGCGAGGTCGGCCAATCGATCAGAGCGGCGTCCTCCTAGTCATCCTCCGTCACTTTCTTTCTGCCGTCGCAGGATGGAAATGGAATGTGCATTGGCAAGACCAAAGCCAGAAACATATGCTAATTCGGTTAGAAAGTAAGTGCACATGGCGCATATCTAATTGTTCGCCCTCCCCCGAGAAGAAGCTCCAAACAAGTGAAATGGCCAAACATGGCAAAGCTGCAACTGCAATTGCTAGGAAAACAAAAAAACCCAAGTCACTGTGATTGCCGTTGAGTGGATGGAGAGAGGAGCGGCCATAAAGCACGCAAATGTGTTAGACTCGGCCGCCTTTGTTGGCCAATTGCCCATATATAAATACTCGGCCCGAATATTCAGCATAAATTTCTGCAAAAATCTATCTCGGTGACTTTTGTGGGCTGACCCACAAAGCGAAATTGCCTGCAAGTGTGCCCGGCTTTTAAGCAAATTAGTCATGTACTATATATGACAGCTCTTCCAGGTCTCTGGTCTCCGGTCTCCGAATTCCGGAGCAGTCATATATGTATGTACCTCCTAACCAGTGACCACTAGCCAGTGGCCTTTCACTACTTTTCAAACTGTCGCGCCATTGTTGCCGGTGCGGCATTGTTTGATAAAAGTGAAGATAGCACTGGGATTGAGAGAAAACATTCGGAGACACGGTGTAAACAGCATTCATATCTCCGCCTGATCTAGTTCCAGCGATCTGACAAGCTACAAATAAACAGCGGCGATCCCAATCGACGACAGGCCAGCCGGAGCTGACCCATTGTCCCTGCTGCCTGACCATTCAATTGGTGGAACAGGTGGACTCACTGGGAGCAATTTTTCTAGTCAAGATAGTACCCTGCAATTGGGGAAACTGTGGGGGAAAATATTTCAGGTTAATTTTAGTTGTTTGTACTGGCCAATTTTAGTTACAAGCAAATAAATGATACATTTATTCGTTGAGTTTATTAATTCCCACTGAAGTGCATTTATAATTCCCAAGTAGGAATTCAGTGATATAATTTATTTTTAATTCTTTCAAACTAGAACAAAGCTTTATAATTTCTACTATGCATTTTAAATTTTTTGTTAATTGGTTAAGCTTCCAACATACTTTTCTTATTTACATTTATTTAACATAAAAATTCCTCTTCACAAAAAAAAAGCCTTAATAATTTTCCACTGTAAATGCTGGGGGTCAAGTCTTTGTGGGAATTCCAAAAGAAAAAACACAAAGAACTTAAGACGCAAAACTTGATTTACAGTTCTTTCTCTCTCAGATCTTGTTAGCTCAACAAGAATGTAAAGAAAATTGGACAAAAAATGGCCAAAAATTACATAATGATTGGACGGCAACTAAGTGAAATATCACGAATCCTCGGCTATGTTATCCCCAGACCCAAGCACCCATCTCCATCCGCATCTCGCATTGGGGCAACGCTCTTCCACACGCATTTCCAGATTCCCGGCTTCTTGTTAGCGGACGATTATCGCCGCAGCGAGGCTGGCAATCATAACCGGAGTGGAGCCGAGGCTAATTAATATGTGTGCCCAGGGCATCTCACACCCAGAAACACCCCCTGGCCGGGGCGGCTACAGAGAAATGCGAGGCGGCCAACCCATTCGAGTGGCTGGTGTGCGGCTGGGATGCGGCGTAACCGAGTGCCATATATGCTAATTAGACGTACTCGCAGCCACTTAGCAGCCGCAGATACAGATCTCGGCCGGCTAATTGCTGGTCACTGGCCACATGCATTTTGTGGGTTAACAGGTGACGTAAAGCGGAAACCTGGAGCTCAGGCTCAGGCTCAGAATTTCCCTATGACCGCTGGCCCGATGCCAGCCGCCACGCCCCCCAACTAGAGAGCGGTGTTTTGAAGAACAAACGAATAATTAGCATGGAGAAATGATTGCACTAATTGTGGCATGAGAAAGGCAAGACCGAGACAGGCAGAGGTGCATCAGTACACCAAGTGTGGGAAATGCAAGCGATCTTTCATTAGTTGTCTCATTAATGGGGGAGATGTACCAGCAGATGGGCTCCGGGCAAGATTTTGGCTAATTTGGGCAGGCGGCTCCATAAATTATGCAATCTGAGAGAGCGAGGCAGCGGCGGCTGCGGCGGAGGCAGTGCAGCCATAAGGAGCGTTTGAAACGGAGCTCTTTGAAGCGCCGCCCGGCATTCTCACATTTGTCAACACAGTTGGCAACAGAGTTGCAGGAATTTCCAGCCGGACAACAGGGCCTTAACTTAATACCCCATTCAAATGGGGTACACAGACACTGCTCCACCTCTGCTGGAGGATTAACTTGTGATGGAAACCGGCGGGCCGGGCCACTGACCCAGGGATGCCGCCTTGATAAATTTCTTAATTTTAGGGAATCGGTTTTACTTAATCCATGTTTGTTTATGGCACCGACGACCAGGGAATAGAAACTTCGACTTCGACTCCAACTCGGACTGCTGCTGCTCCCCGGCTTGATCTATGAGCGTGTCCACAGTTGCCACTTGCCCGACTGCCAGCACATAAATTCCCTTGGCAGCAGCGCCAATCGTTCATCGATTCACCACAGCACCCCAGCAGCTGGCGAGGATCGGAGGTGGAAGTGGAAATGGAGCCACGGAGCATCGATCGCCAAGTTCATTTGCACACCAAGCTGGCAATTTCACAGATTTATCATCGTTTTATTTTTATCGTGCGGCAGAAAAAAAAGGAGAAAAGCAAATTTATTAATATGCCAAGTGCGAGCTTGGCACTAAAAATATGGAGAAACCCGTTCCAAGGCCAGATGCTAAGGCATCTCCAGGGAGGAGTCGGATGCGGAGGAAGCCAGGCGTTTACGCACATTGCCGTTAGCCCAATTCACTTTTAACTTGGGCGGATTTAAGGCGACACCGGAGAGGCCTGCCTAATTGGATAGATCGGAGATCTGGCAGGGACCCGGATAAGTTGTTGACTTATCGCGTGCCGCGGAGCCATCGCCATCAGTTTGCACTCGCGAGTGGTTTAGGAGGAGCCACAGCCTGGGTCTGGGTATGGGACTGGGACTGGGACTGGGACTGGGCCTGGGCAAATAAATTGCCAGCTGCCGGAGGCGGAGATCTTCTTGGCATGCAAATGGCGATCAAGATCGCGATGTTTGCGTGGCCTGTTATGAGTCAATCAGACGCCTGCCTACATTGTCACCATCACTTGGCTCGGATAGGATCGCGGGATGTCTGCTCCGCTGGTTCGCTGGCTGCCTGCAGCGCCGATGGAAGATGGCTAGATGGGCGCTGGAGATTGTCGCGATTGCATCATAAAATTTAACTGCCCCGCCAGCCAATTCCAGTGGTCCCGGGCCAGCAGCTCCAAGCCAAGTCAAAGTCATTGCATAAATTGGCAGCAGGAGCTGATGCAGGAGCTGCGTCCGCATCTGCATCTATTGCATCTATCGATGTCGCGGCAGCACCAGTGGCTGCTGATGGGGCTTATAAGGCGCCGCTTAGGCAAAAAGGGGCAACGCCAAATGCCAGTGCCACCGCCTCCCAGCTTCCAGCTCCCAGAACAGCTGCTGCTCCCTGCTCCATTCAGCTGTCCACTTGGCCGAGATGTTTATGAGTTGACGAGGACAGGGAGCCGGCCCTACCGGTGGGTCCTTCTCTCATAATTCCCCCATACCCAGGAGCACACTCTACATATGCGATCTCAGGATCGTTTAATAAGCAGAAGAAGAAGCTGACATAAAAGAAGCCGCCGGGGTCACTTCCCCTTCAGCTTCGTGGGTTGCCAGAGCTCCATGTCCGCGGAGACCTTTTTCACCAGCGGAGTGATCTCCTTGAAGGCCTTGTGCTCCTTGTCGCCCAGCAGGTTGAAGATCACGCTCTCCGAGCTGGCAATGGTGCAGCCAATGTGACGCAGTCGCTCCAGGGCTAGATCCCGATCCTGGTTGAGACGCGAAGCGCAGCAATCTGCCACCAGCCAGACGTCTACTTGCTCGTTTAAGAGGTCAAACGCGGTCTGCTCCACGCAGACATGGGTCTGGGGAAAAAGGAAAATTTAGTATAAATATTAAGACCCCTTTTCATAAATTATCCCTTAATCTTATCCTAAAAGGACGACCCACCTCCACGCCAAACAGCACCGCTGTCTTGGGCTTGCCACCGTAGATATCAGCCATGCTCTTTTGGATTGGCTCCACCAGCATGGAGAACTTGGTCTTCGGCACATTGGCACAGGCATGTCCAATGTCCAGCTCGCAGACGGTCTTGCCCAACTTCTCGGGATACTGCTCGGTGACCAAGAGGGGCACTCCCAAGGCCTTGCCAGCCGCCAGCTGGAATGCGAATCCATTAGAACCCGGCCATTATCCTGTCACTTTTGCTGTCTCACCAGCTTGGCGGTGTTCTCGATGAGCGCACCCAGCAGCGGTATCGCCGGTTTGAACTTCTCCTGCACGTCGCACAACATGAAGACGGTCTTCTCCGGCACCAGGCGGTACAGAGAAGATCCGAAGGCCTTCGCCATGATTGATTCCACGAATTTTGGAATCAAAATGGTGAAGTATTTGTAATATGAAATTTTTATGTGCTTGCTTAGTTCAAATTTAACGCGTAAGCACTAGCGACCTCTAGCGGTTTTTACATGAAGAGAGAGACGAACTAGTGATGCGAGTTCAAGGGAAACCTCGATGTCGATAAAGCAAGCAAACCTACGTTAATTCCGAATATAAGTCCATTTAAACCACAAAATAGGTGCAAAAAACTTTCAAATATACATATTTTTACATATAATTTCAAAAAGTTTTTAAATAATCTCATATTAGGCTCATAATCCCCAACGCTGTTAGCGTTGTTTGCTGGGTAAAACAATCGCCAGCGAACAGCTGTTCACTGCCATCTCTAAGAACCGCGCCGCCGGCAGAAAAGTTAATTCGACATTGCAATTTGCGCGTTTCTATTCGGTTTCGGCTATTAATAAACAACGGGGAGCTTCACCCCTTAAAACTATTAAATAATTCATGACGGCAGCAGACACGTGCCACGTTGTTTTGGCGCCACAGCCGGCTAATCTGTCACTGGAGCGCGAGAGGGAGAGATAGAGTTGGAATAAGCCAAAGTCAAGGAATTTATTAATTTTTTAAGGAACTCACTATAATCCAACACAACAGGTGAGCATTTGAGAGGTTTGATGAGGATGTAACCCCACAAGGTGTTTCATAACCAACTCACCTGTGTGAGAGTGTGGCGGGTGAGGTTATTTCACGGCAACCACCAGTTGCTGCCGCAAAACGAAACCAGCGCGCTAATGAGGAGGCCGGGGCTTCCTAATGGACTACTGTTCCCCATCCCTATATCCGCCGTGTCCCGCATCCGCCGCTCTGTTGGCACAGGACCAAGCAAAAGTTCCTGTCACGGCGCGGTTCGCAACTAATTGCAGCCGCATAAATTAATGCTCGCTCAAAATTGCCTAATAACCAGCGGCGACAGATAAGCAGCACGATTAATTATTACGCGCCCCCTATTCCCCCGATTCGCCTTACAAATGTCAACAAGCCAAGTCGACGTCAGCAGCGCCAGCGGGCAGAAGCCTTTATCAACCGGGGAAAAGCAGCGGCGACGACGACAACGACGCGGCAGAGGAGCAGCAGCGCCGGCCGATGTGTCAACTTGAATTGATCGTCGATGTCGATGTGGATGAGGATGGGGAGACCATAGCCCTCGGAGTACACTGAAAACAATTGCTAAATTAGTTAGAGTTCTTGATGTTTATAAAGAGCTAGTCCTTGTTGGTCCATGTTTACTTCAAGATACATAAAAGCAAACATAGATACTTTTAAAAATCGAGATATCAAGGACTTTTTTTTAAAGGCTAGAAATACAGATTTGGTTAATGTAACTACGAAAATCTTTCTAAAATGTGTGCTTTTCTGTGTTTCCTACTCAGAAACAAAGTAACAACTTTCTAGCTTAAGTCAAAAACCAGGATAACAGCTAATTCCTGTCCTAATCCTGTTTAATATGTGATCTGAAATTATTTTACACTTCAAGGCTCATCTATTCTATGGTAGGAACTCTCGTTTATTTCCTCTTTTAAATCCAAGTTAGATCAGAATTTCATCTTGGAGAACTTGTAATTTCAAAGGTATAACCACATTTTTATCCGTGTACCGCCTCCTCTTCCGGTGCTTCTGCTGCTCTCACCGCTTTCGCTCTCAATGCTCGCCACGCTCGGCGGCCACAAACTCTTTCGAGGCCCCCAAAGCAAGACGGCGCCGCGCGTTTAGTTGCTCAGTGATCCGTTCGCCTGGCGGACGTCGCCAGAAAAAGCGTTGAAAGCTACGAAATCATTTCGATTAATAACTGATAAATTGCCAGCGATTCGCGCGGGCTGTGCTTCATTGGCAGCCGAAAGAGTGGGTTGCCCTCCTCCGCCTCCTCCTCCATTGCGTCACGCTTTAATCAAATTTCTTTCATATTTCAGTCAGACAAGAGATGAGCCTGCAGTCCATCAAATACTCGCGGGGCAGCCTGGAGATCCTCGACCAGCTGCTGCTGCCCGTCCAGTCCAAGTATGTGGCGGTGCGCGGTGTGGAGGACGGCTGGAAGGTCATAAACAAGATGCAGGTGAGTGCAGGATACCGCTATTAGAAACATTCCGGCAGAGGCCATTAAAATTCTTATTGGTACACACTGCTTAATCTGTGCAATGATCGCTCAACGCTTGTCGTTTGTCGTCTGTCGCTTGCGCGTCTATAAATAACATAATTGAAATTAAAAATTTGTTAAAAACGCTTGCCAAAAATAAAACCACTCCTCCTCGGGCGTCACTCGTCGAGGGGCTCTTACTGGGCTAATGCCCCCAGATGCTCCATTGGTCGGAGAGCACGCGGCTTATCACGTGAACCGCCCGGCATTATACAATGTAAACTGTTTACTTGGTACCTTCGCCTGATAAGCCGCCTAATCTCCTCGCCCCAGTGAGGAATAATATCACAACAATTACTCTAATAGGCTTTATCTTATTATAGAACATGACATTTCAGACATCAGAATGAAAACTATACATTAGATAAATAAATGTCTTTCACAATCCTAATGCGATTCCAATTCTGGCGGCCACAGAGATCTCTTAAGCGTAAAGATTGTTCCTATAATTGTGTTGTGGCAGGCCAGATTAACATGTGTTTCACAAAATAATCTACATCATTTTGCCTTGTCACCGAAATACCCAAAGATCTTTCGCTTTAATTGGCTTTGAAATTGCTTGTGTTTCCTGAGATTTTGAAATTATTTTTAAAATATTTCGTTTATTGGTTTTTGAATCTTTTATTTAATAATAAAATATTTAAATACATTTTTAATTCTTTCTTAATTTTAATTAATTGCTACCCTCTCCCACCAGGTCCGTGGTGCCCCCGCCATTGCCATTGTGGGCTGCCTCTCCCTGGCCGTGGAAATCCATCCCGAGGAGTTTGGCAGCAAGAAGTCGCTGCGCCAGGAGGTCGAAGGCAAGCTCAACTACCTGGTCTCGGCCCGACCCACGGCTGTCAACATGAAAATAGCCGCCGATGAACTGCTTGTCCTGGCCAATGACCTTACCAAGGATGAGACCATCGACGTTGGCGAAATGAAGCAAAGGTAACACACACACACACACTCCAAGCAAAACGGTGCCGCCAACGCTTCCTTCCCATGTTCCCATTCAAGATTCCTGAGTGCCACCGAAGCAATGCTAAAGAAAGACATTGCGGATAACCGGGCCATTGGAGCGCATGGCGCCAAGGCGATTCTACAGCGCGTGGCGGAGACGTCTGGCGCTCCAGCGGGTGCGGGAGTGCGTGTGCTAACCCACTGCAACACGGGCTCTTTGGCTACAGCTGGATATGGGACGGCACTCGGTGTAGTGCGTCAGTTGGCGGAGCTGGGAAAGCTGGGTGAGTACCTTGATAGAAGGAAACTGGAGGAACTTTGAAACTTCCTTATTTATAATTATTTTTCTTTTTTTTAGAGCACGTTTACTGCACAGAGACGCGTCCTTATAATCAGGGAGCCCGCCTGACAGCTTATGAGCTGGTGCACGAGAAGTTTCCCGCCACCCTGGTGCTGGATAGCATGGTGGCTGCCCTGCTGAGGGCCAAGAATGTGGCTGCAGTTGTTGTGGGAGCTGATCGGGTAAGTAACTTTAACCAAAGATCATTAGAAGAGTGTGTTTACAGAGAGTTTATTCAGAACATAATGTTATTTTCCAAATAGAACAGGCTAACTTAAGCTTTTTATTGACTGTTTAACACATATTTCTGCAGGCAATTCCTATTTATAATCTTTTAATCGGTCTAAAAATAATCATTCCTATAAATAATCCAGTTTTATGGCGAATCAATTGGTTGATATTCGTTTGTATCCCCCATAAATCGGTATTAATTGTGTATCCTTTATTTTTTCTAGGTGGCCGCTAATGGCGACACGGCCAACAAGATTGGCACCTACCAGATCGCCGTGGTTGCCAAGCATCACGATGTGCCCTTCTATGTGGCCGCTCCCCTGACCTCCATCGACTTGGCCATACCCGGTGGCGACCACATCATCATCGAGGAGCGGCCCGATCGGGAGATGACGCACGTGGGTGAGCATCGCATTGCTGCGCCGGGCATCAACTGCTGGAATCCCGCCTTCGATGTGACACCCGCCGCCCTCATCACCGGCATCATCACAGAACGGGGCGTGTTCAAGCCCGCGGAACTGAAAGAGGCGATCAACAAGCTGCTCGACTCATAACAGGCGCACAGAAATTGTTGTTTACGAATGCACTCCATACCCCTCCCCAAAAAAAAAACCGAAACAAGAGCACACTCGCGCGCTCGGAATAGGCATTTTGCCAGCTGAGTTTTGTATACAAACGCCTGACGCCTGCCTAGCAGATGTGGGTCGGCCGCTGGGAAAATACAACGCACAATATACCTCCTACATATGTAGCCCCATTATCGCCGATTTGTTCCCTTTTCGGGGGCATTGTTTCCGCCGGCTTTAAAGCAGCTTGGACGTGGGACCTGGCCAGAAAGTTCCAGGAGCACCATGGAATCACACCGCCTGTTGACGATCTTACTGCTCCAGCTGCTGCTGGTACTGGGCCAGTCCTGGGCCAACAATTACCACCTCAACCTGCACAACAACTACAGGAACATGTTGGTGCGCCTGAACACCAATAAAGTGGCGCTTGGCGGGGTCCAAGAGCTGCGTGAAGGCCTGGTGGAGGTGAGCTTCGATTACGGTGCCACCTGGGGCACCATCTGCAGCACCTCGTGGAGCATGCGGGAGGGCAATGTGGTGTGCCGTCAGCTGGGTCTGGGCTATGCCTCCAAGGCCACTCTGAGCACGGAGCACGGGGACAATAAGAAGCATCCTTGGGCCATGGTGGGAACTCTTTGCCGGGGCACCGAGTCTCGCCTGGCCGATTGCTCAAGGGAAACCATCTACCCGAGCCTGTGTAATGTCCAAAATCGCAATGTCAGCGTGGTGACCTGCGTGAGCCACTCGGCGGATCTGGAGATTGGACTGGCGGATATTGAAAAGAGCGCCCGTCTGGAGGCAGTGCCCATGTCGCGGCTCACTTGCGCCATGGAGGAGCACTGTGTGTCCGCCGATGCGTATGAGATCCGCCGGACGCAGCCGAATGCCGCCAGGCTCCTGCTGCGCTTCTCCGTGAAGGCCTCCAATGTGGGCACTGCCGATGTGAGTCCCTATGCCAACTACAAGGACTGGGTGTGGCATCAGTGTCACAGGCACTACCACAGCATGAACGTCTTTGCCACTTTCGATGTCTACGATCTTAAGTACAGGAAGGTGGCCCAGGGACATAAGGCCTCCTTCTGCCTGATGGACACCGATTGCCAGCCAGGTGTCCGCGCCAAGTACACCTGCGGGAATACCACTCAGGGTAAGTGGATAAAAAGGTTTGTTTTTATCCCAAATTCTAATCATTTCTCTGGCAGGCATCTCTGTGGGTTGTGCTGATACCTACACTCACGTCCTGGACTGCCAATGGGTGGATGTGACCCGGGTGCCAGTCAATCGCCGCTACATCCTTCGGGTGGCTCTCAATCCGGAGTACAGGCTGGGTGAGATCTCCTTCGAGAATAATGGAGCCGAATGCCTACTGGATTACACGGGCGTGAGCAGTACGACCAGGATCTACAACTGTAAGCGTTCGCCTTTGTGGTTTAGAAAATGATTTTGTTTAGCTTTTAAGATAGTTCTAGGCGGCGGTGGTGAATATATATGTTGGTTATGGCATACTTTTGGGGGGCTTATCATTGCAGCTCGTGGAGGAATAACTATAAACCGAAAGAAACAAGTTGTGCGAGGAATTTGATCCTTAAATATGAAGGAAGAACTAAAATTTTTGGTTTTGAACGATCTATAAGAGAAATATGGTTGGTGCTATTGTTGTTTTGAACAATTGTTCGAATTCAAGACAATTAGAAAAACTTAATGAGAAGTAATTTTCGCGGCGAGCTGTTTAAATCCTGATTTCAGTAAAACGCCAGGAATTATTTTAATGAAACAACATTTAAAAACTCATGAGTAAATGTCCGTTTCTTGTGCTTATAATTCAATCTGAAATAGAGTAGTTTTGTTTATATTTAATTTTTTAATATTTTAATCCCTATCGCACGTGACATGTTTTTTCACCATACTTTACCTGTGGTTGTTTACTTATTAGGTAAACTTAAAGAGCATATTTGCATTTTATTTCGGTTGTTTACGTTCTCCGAGAGACGTTAGAAAGAAAAGTCAAAGCCTAATACCTCTAGTTTAGAAAATTATTTTAACAAAACATGACCTTTCAAAACCCCTGCAGGGTATTATAATTTCAGTCAGAAGCTACAAAGCTGTGAAGGAGTCATTTCCGACCCCATAAATCATATATATTCTTGATCAGAATCAATAGGCGAGTCTTTCTAGACATATCGCAGAAAAAAAATTGTTTTCATTTTTTCAAAATTTTATAAGGGGTTACATCATTAAAATTTACAAAAATGGTCAAAAATTTTGATTTCTTAAAATTTTAAATTTAGTATCTAGATTTGTTAACCAAGAAAAAAACAGCTTAGAAAAGTTTTCCGAACTGAAATTAATGCATTTTTGACTGAGCTTTGATCGATTTTTGATTCACAGCCATGGGCCTTTGGAAAACTGCAAGGGTATACAAATTTCGGCTTTCCGAATTTAGTTTCTATTTTTGTTAGGTCTTGAAAATATTTAAAAATCACAAATTTGCACTCTAATATTTCGAAATCTGTTTTAAAATATGGTAGATTCTGTCAATGTTGATCAATTGAAACACTTCGTAATGTGACTATATTAAAAATAAATATTTTAGAGAACTTTTAAACACCCACATTCAATAGTCATACACAAGCCCAATGAAAAAGCCTTGATTGTAGTTAAATACGTTTATTGTTTCTGAATGTTCATCTCTTGACTTTTTGTATTCTTGTATCATTTCGCTTACAGAATAGATTTATTTATGTGTATGTATGTTTATCTGGTATTCATGATGCTCTATAAATATGCCTTTAATTGCTAAAGATAAATATTTCGGCGCTTGCTCGGGTTTGGTTTTACTTTACTGTGGCTGCAGTGCTAAATGGGATGCTGTCTGCTTTGTGCTGGTAGTAGTAGTAGTAGTAGTAGTTGTTGTTGTTGTTGTTCAATCTCTATGCCTTACAATTTGCTAGTTGTGCCTAAAATCAAATGAATTGAAACTAAAACTTGCCCTGGGCAATGGGCACTCTCCCCACAACTGCCACCAATTTCAATAATTATAATAATTAATCTTCAATATTAACATAATAAATTCTCCAATTGGTTTCATTTGTTTTCATGTTTCTCTTTCTTTGTTTTGCTAATTACAAAATGCCTACGCTACGTTTACACAAAACTTAGACACTAGCCGACATCGATATTAGCATTAGTTAGCATAACTTGTTGTTGTTGTTGTTGTTAAATTTATTGCATGACAAAACAAATATCGGTAATATCTTCAACTTAAACTTAGACAACAGAAAAGACTCTAAGAACAATATATAGATGAAAAGCTTAGCAAAAGTGTGCGGCAATAAAAATTAAAAGTCGTTTATAAATAATTATATAGGTTTTTAAAATGTACAATCCACATATGTCCGTATCTATGCTTGTGGATATAGTAGCATGTGTTAAGTATTTGTTAAAAATGCATTCAAGTTTTCGAGTATTCATGTCACTTGCTTAACTTACAAGGGCCAACCAGAACGAGCCTCTTCCGAGGCTGCTGTTCCCGTTGAGCACAAACTACTTTACAAAAATTACACAATATTCTGCTGGCGATGCCTCTACTTTGCTGCTCGATGGTAATGCATGTTTCAGATGATCAATTTTAGATATTTAAATAGCTCTGTCGTTTTTTTTAAGTAACATTTTCTTTTTTAGGGGTGCTGTGACAAAAGTTCGCCTTTGCGCTGCAAGTGCTATTAGCTCTCAAAGTCGTTTAGTGAGTGGTTAATATCGAAACCACATTCTCAATTAAGTAACGCTCTAATGTGTGCTTGCTTTCTGTGTGGAGAGTCTTTTGGAAACATTTATAAATATTTTGTATTTTGTGTGTGTGTAGTGTACGTAGTTAATCGAAATCAGCTCGCAATTTCATTAGAAAAGTTGATGTAAAAATACCATTTCAAAAATGCTTGCTTTGCGCTTCAAACTGAGTTTTGGGTTTGTAATTGCGTTAGGTTGTGATACGATGTCCTTCGGCTGCTGAATACCCCCCATCAGGGGTAACTAAGCGCAATTTGTGCTATGTGTCGACGACGACAACGTCTTCGTCTTCGTTTTCGTCCTCGCCAGGCTCCTCCGTCCTCCGCTTAGCGGCTTCTTCGACTAATCTGTGCTATCAGCTCTCGACCGTCGTGGAGGACACGCTGTGACTAGTGGTTAACAGATGCTCGGGAATGGGTATGGGCTGTGTGCGAGCAGGCTGCTTCTTCTGTAATTCACGAGGTTTTAAAAGGGATTTAAGTTAATAGGCTCGGTTTGGTAACTCACCTTCCTTCGGAAGGGGAAACATCCCGCCTTGTCCGGCTCGGGCGTTGCATTGATCTGCAAGTCTGGCGTGGGGCACTCCTCCGGTCCGAACACGTTCAGCTCCCGAAAGCACTCGGTTTCCATCATTTCGTTCTGCCACGAAATGGACACGGAGCCGGTGTTGAATTTCGTGTAGAAATTCGTGTCCGAGTCATCGATATTGACGCCCTTCACCGTCGAGAACTGTTCAATATCGAGCACATCTTTGGCGTAAACGGCATGCGGCTGTGGATGATGATGGGAAATTGATTTAAGTCGGTGATTCAAGCGGGCGCGCATATGCAAATGAGTCAACAACAACTCACGTCTGGCACAAAGGGCGGCTCCAGCATGCCAGCCTCCAGCCGGCGCCAGTTGAGCTGGGTGGAGTGGAAAAACGGGTGGGCCATCACGTCCTGGGCCCCCATGCGTCCGTTGCGGCAGCCCAAGCGCTGCTTTATCGATTTAGCTAACAGCTGTTGGCACATTGATTTGGCTTCATCATTAAACTTGCTCGAATACTTTTCGGGATCCTCCTGTGAACGGTAGAAATTTGAAAATTAATATAAATGCATAATGTAAGGAGCAGGGAGATTGTTTATCTGCATTTCTGCATTTTATATGGCTTTATTTCTGGGGAAACCTTAGCACAGTAACTTTTTTGATTAATTTACCAACCTTAACGCGTCTGTCCACCTCCTCCCGCTTGACCTTCTCCTTGCGCATCCGGAACGGCGCCTGGCCCTCGATCATCTCGTACAGCAGGCAGCCAAAGCTAAACCAATCCGGCGAAAAGGCGTACTTCTCATTGTCGATGACCTCGGGCGCCATGTAGCCTGGTTTAGAGAAACGCAAAATAAAACCAGCTCAGCCAGGCTTCTTTAGCTTCATTAAATTCTAATACTCACCCACTGTGCCCACCCGGCCGCGGACCATATCGCCCTCGGGTATCTCCACGGCCAGGCCCAGGTCGGAGATGCGTACGTGGCCATGATCATCCAGAAGGATATTCTCCGGCTTGCAGTCCCGGTAAACGATGCCCTGCTTGTGGAGATGCTGCAGGCCGCAGGCCACCTCGGCGGCATAGAAGCGGGCACGCTCCAGTTCGAATCCCGGGTCGCCGCCCATGTTGTAAATGTGGAATTTCAAATCGCCGCCTGCAAGGGAAGAGAAAACGAGAACATTTGATTGTCTTCCTCAAACAATGACAGGTCCCAGAGCCTTTTATTGGTACAATGCCTGGGCCCGGCTTTTGTGCACAAATTCAATTAGGTTGTCGATTGACGGATTTACGGACAGACAGGACAGAACAGGACAGCTGGCAGGATGACTTCTCCGACGGGGAGACAACAGAGAGAGGCATTGTGGCAGCAGCTTGAATGAGCAGAATTTAATTAAAATCGCAAAACTCAATCATCGCATGGATTACACATGCATTTGTTATCGTTTTAATGAATGCATGCAAATGCCGGACTCTCCGATAATTGGCACCGAAGGACACTCCTCCGGACGCGGAATGGGAATGGGAAAGTAACTGGATGAACAGATAAAAAGACTCGGCACTTAATTAACCCTAACTGGCCAACCATCGACACCTGGCTACATGGTGGAATGTGGAATAACTGGTTAATACCCACCATTCATTATGGTCAGGACCAGGCAGAGGGCATCCTTCGTCTCGTACGCGTAGGCCAGATTAACCACGAACGGCGAGTTGATTTTCTGCAGTATCTGCTTCTCGATTAACACCATCGACTCGCCCTTGCGCTTCTTGATGCGTTTTTTCTCCAGCTTTTTGCACGCGTACATTTTCCCAGTGGCCCGGACCTGCAACAAAGAGACAGCCCGAGGGGGGGCGGCGGGGGTATGAAAACGAGGTCAGACGCGCACAGGTGGTGATTTTCCGGCTTACCTGACAGGCGCACACCTCCCCGAAGCCGCCCTTGCCCAGCACCCGGTACATGCGAAACGTTTTATAGGTGATTGGCTGCGCCTCCAGCCACTTCCATTGCAAGTATCTGGTGGAGAAAACAGGAAAAAAACAAGGAAATTCATTAAGGAAACATGGGTAAAATGTTTTTTAAACGTTTAAAGAAACAATACTTGATTGCTTTCATAATATATACGACTGAATCGGAGCTTTATATTATTTTAACCTTTAATCTAAAGTCATGCTTAAGGTTATTTCAACGCACCTGTGAAAATACATCGAGTTCTCAAACTCCCGGAACGGCTCGCCGGCCAGAAACGCCTTCACCGCGGTCACGCACTGGCCAAAGATGTCCTTGCCGCCGCTGTTGAGTTTGTTACGCACTTGCGCAATGAGATCATCGTTGAGCACGTCCAGCACGAGTTCGTCGGCAGATCCCCCGGCAGTTGTGCCATTCCCAGCACCACCTCCTCCGCCACCATCTACTCCACCGCCGCCGCCGCCCTCGCCACCACCCTTTTCCGCTCCATTGTCATCGTGGCTATCCAGGCACTCAACACCCTCATCTCCGTCGTCGTTGCTCCCGTTCCCGGTGGCATCGTCGCCGTTGTGATTGCGTGTGTCCAGCTTCTTGTGATTGATGTTGCTGCTGTGCGAGTTGTTGGTGTTGCTGTTGTTGATGTTGTTGCAGTTGTTGGCGGTGGTATTGTTGCAGTGTTCAGTCTCAGCTGTTTCAGTTGGATTGGCATTGCTGCTGTTGAGCAGCAGCTCCTCCTGCGTCTCGGCATCGAGGGCATCCCCACCGCTGCCATTGCGCAGCTCTGGCTGGGGCTCCACATCCAGGAAGCGGCGCCCGATGTCATGGCCAATGAATATGCGGTTGGAGATGTACTCGATTTCGTATCTGCCAAGCGGAAAGGAGTGGGATTACTGAGGAGTTGCCTTTTAGATTAAAAGTAGTAACTTACTTGACCACCTGATCTAGGAAGGTGATGTAGCGAAAGTAGACGGGCCGCTTGTTCTCACAAAACAGGCGAAAGAGCTCACGACCAATGGGTTGTTGATCTATCACGTAGCCATAGCTTATATCTATAAATTGGAATTATTAAGGAACTTGTAAAGCTAAAGCTAGTCCTGGTAGCTCACCTAGTTTGTCTTTCAGGTTGATGCATTGCGATATGTGTGGGAATTGCAATATCTTGCGCCATTTTTTGCTCTTTCCCTTGTTGCTGTCGGAACCACCTGGAAAAATCAATCAAAATGAACAAAATTATTGAGAACTATTAACTTCAACTGCCTCAATCGTATGACCTTTTATGCATAACTATTTCAATGGAATTTCTAACACAAAGTGCAAAACACAAGTGCAAAGGTAAAGTGAGCATTTTGCTTAAACAACCTGCCAAGATGAGCAAGGGGAAGGGTTCATGGACGTGTGTGCACTGATTGGTACTCCGCAGTGCCATCGACAAGCTCTTATTCAGTCTGCTTTAACGTCATGCTGGCAATTCTGTTTTATTTGCACTACCAACGAGCCATAAAAACAATATTTCCAATGTGAAATGCATAAAATGCATCCACATAAACACAGACTCGGCGCGGGGATACTGAGGGGGGATCACAAATAAACTGCATTGAGTGTTCTCTTCCGTTGATTCGTGACTCGTGACACTTGGAGCGGCTGTTGACACTGCTGGCCAGCGAATGAATGGAACGAATCAGTGTTTATGTAGCCCCAGATCTCATCTCTCGGACAAGGCTCTTTACAGCCCCAGTAAATTTCATTTTTATTTATTTATTTATCTGGTTTTTCCTTGCCAAGTGACCACACAAAAGCCTCATTACACTGAATAAATCACTAAATCAACTGTGGACTTTCCACTTCCCTTTCTCTCAGTGCCTGGCCAGTCGATAATAGTAGAGCCATAAAATCTAACAAGAAAATTAAGTGTATAGCCAGGCCAAGCCCAGGCCAAGGAGAGAGGGTGGCGGCCAGTGAGAGGGCATAAATGTCAGAAGCAGTCAAAATCAAGTGCAAAACGTAGCGAGTTCGCAACAATGTCGGAGCGGAAGCGGAAGGAGCGGGTAAAGCAGGAACAGAAACAAAGCCAGTCAAGGAAAATGGGTTAATATGCCCATCGTTTTCTCCTTAAGCACACAGCAATAGTTGAGGTTGGTTAAATAGGAACAAAAGTTATAACAAAGTTATACAAGAAGTTATTCCTTTACAAATTATCAATTTAGTAAAAGCAAATATATTAAATTTGATCTAGAAGTGACTTCTTTTTACTTAAATATTATTTAATATTTAATAATATTTAGACACAACTATTCCCACCACCTTAGCCGTCTGAAAAGTATGCTATAGTTACATGGCTCAAAGGCAGGCACCAACTCTGCCATTTTCTACAATGAAGGCAAGGCAAGGCGTGCTTATGGCGTAAAAGCAACCTTGTAATTTTGATTTTTCAAACAGAGTTTTGCCGTTCACACTGGCATTCGTTTTGGAGCGTTGAACGCCGAATGCTCTCTGGAATACCCAGAGAATAGTCAGACCTGTCTGGCCACAAGGAGGGAACGAGAGCATTAGCCACTTATTTATGTTGGCAACAGTCTGCTGCCAAAAGTTTAGCCAGCCTTAAAGTTCCTTTCGAGGATCTTTGCCGAGCGTGCGCATTTAATTTAGTCTCGGTGCAATTATGCAAAAATAAACTCGAAAACTTTGAAGGACAGCAGCAGCGGCAGCAGTCGTAATTTCCATGAAGGAGCCGCCACCTGAGGGATGAGTTGCTTTTGCTCTTCGCTTAGTTAAATGAAATTACCGGGAAAAAGTTTAGGGAAAAGGGAGAAGTTAACCCTAAGCCTGGACTGGGCAGAAGTTTGCCCAACTAACAATTAGGCAACAGTAAGAGAGAGAGAGAGAGACTAAAGCAAATACCAGATGTGTGGGGAAAGTGGGATTGCGGGATTAAAACGCAAAGCCTTTCAAATGCTATTAAATGTTTATTAAAATCCAAGTTTATTTGCCATGAAAACAAGATAAAATATGGGATATTAATCCGATCTAAGTGGTATATTCAAGCCATATTAAGTGTAGTCTCTTTCCCCCCACCAAAAATATATTTCTATAATCCTCACAGCACGTAGGAAACTTTCTCCGAACATCGATGGCCCTGGGAATCTACCAATAAATGGACAGCTGCCCTTAAATGCTACTTTCGGCTAAGGCCGAGCAAAGTTTTTGTAAAGTTTTTGCAATTATTTGGCGAGGCGTAAAAACAGAAGCAACGCCACATTTCAATGAATTACTCGAACATCCGAGAAACTTGTACGTGAAATGGAAATGGTGGAAAAGTCAGGGAAAACATTTTCAAAACAAAATAAATCGTATTATGTGAGGAGGGGTTTTCTCTTCGGTTCGATTCCGCGATACGTACATGTGGAAAAAGGAAAAGGCTATGGGGAAAAACTGGAAAAAGAAAAGTGCTATAAAAACTTATTAATGAAGCCATCGCAAGGCTAATTTGCGGTTGATGGCTTTTCTAATTAAAACCAATCAATAAGAAAAATTGCGTCCACTTCGGCTACACTCCTTCCTTCCTTCCTTCCTTCCGGTTTGGTATCTTGGTCCTGGTCCTGGTCTGCAGGCAAGTCGAGCGGCTACAAATGCAATTTGTCAGCCAGAGCGACTGACAACTGCAATGCCAGCTAATTGAGGCGCCCAGACGCAAACACAAGATACAGGGATCGGGATAGGGATAAGGACTCATCACTGGCGACGTAGCGACTTGGTGGACTTGGGGGGAGAACCTCTTTTATTTACGACTCAACAAGTTGACACGAGATTACGGGCCAGAAATAAAAAGAAATTACAATTTACATTAAACGTTCGCAGATTTATCGATTCGCATTAAAAGTTTTCGGGGGCAAAACTTTTATGGACCTCGGACCCCAGGCCAGCGCACCATCCTTATGATCAATTTTCCCGCTGGACGCCAAGAAGTATGTGACATAATTTATAAGTGTCAAGTTGTTTCGCCGCGCTCCACTCTCGTTCGCCGTTTTTAGTGTAATTTGATGTAATTTTTCAGCTTGATGAACACTGGCCAAGGAACAGGGCCAACGGAAAGCCACGAGGCGGCCACCAACTGTTAGCTGCAATTATTTATGGCCCGCTTTCTGCTCCAGGACTCGTCCTGGTCCAAGGTTAAGTGCGTGCTAATAAGCTCACGGCCAAGGCCCTGGGGGAGCCATCGCAAAAGGCTTTCGATTGACTGGGGAAATCTATTATGAGGCGTTAAAGTCGGGCCTGCTGAAACCCAAGCTCTGTCCAAAGGGAATAGGGAATGGCCAGAAACGTAAATATGACAAATAATGGAAGCAATTTAGCTTAGAAGTCACCGAGAAAATGATTATTTTTTAAAGCTAAGTTAACAAATTAAATGGAAAATCCACTGCACGCTGATTTACTCATAAAAATATACCCAGTTGCAGCCACTGATGAATCTGTAAGCCTCTGACGTATTAATAATCCGACTCTTCAACCCCACTTAACCTCTCATTTGTCTTTGTTTTTTTATTTATTTTTTTTTTTTTCTGCTGTCTGCGTTTTGATTGTTTAAAGTTCAGCGTCACGACAGCGACAGCGACAGCAAACCAAACATGTATTAAAGCAGCAACACAAATGTTCAACAACAATTTGTACACACCTCGCTAATGCAAAACAAACAGGCAACACAAACAGAAACAACAACTACAAGAGCAGGAGACTGCTGGCAACAACAGCAACAACAAAATAATAAGAAAAATAATAAAAAATACAATAACAAACAGCGACAACGTCAGCGTTTCGGAGACGGAACGGTTCGAGGAGCGTTACGCTGACGATTTACCTACAGCGAAGCGCACATTAAATTAATTATTACTGTTAAAAACCCATAAAAATACAAAATAACAATAAAAAGCCGTAAAAGTTACGCCGCCGGCAATCGAAAAAGTTGATTGGCAGTCGCATAACGCAGATCTGCCACTGCCACTGCCACTTCCTCCCCTGAACCTTTTCGATGGTTTTCTGTTGGGTGGTTGGGCGGTGTAGGGAAGGTCAGGGAATGGGGGCCAAAGAAGAGGGGGAAAATAAAAGCAGATACTGCCACACGAATTGCATGTAAATGGGGGTTTGATTGGGGATACCTTTTAATTGTGAGTTTCAGGCACCACTCCTAGGACCATAGAATGCGATATGTCAAAGCAAGATGAAACATATATATCACTTTGTTTTTACACAGTCATAAAGTAAGGCAAGAAAGTTTAACTTTTAAGTGAAAAATATATTTTTGAGTGTTCTGACATATATAGTAGAGCCTCAATTAGGAATTTATATTGGGAGAAGTAAGATAATATAGCCATATATATTCATGCCTAACAATATATAAAAAATATCTAAAATTTTGTATGTATAGCTATTTATAGATATCATTTAAATTTAAAATATCACTATTTTCGAATTAATATTTAAAATATATTTAAGCTCTTTTCTATTAATATATTTAGAAGTATTAAAAAGAATATAGATTTCTCGTAAATAAATATCGATTTATGTATCGGTCTTGGCTCAGAATATCGAAACATTTAATTTATTTGCTATAACTAGTCAGAGAAAAGCTTTCCGAATGGATTTTAATAAATTTATAGCTTAGTTTTGAACGATTTTTGATTCCTATTGCAAATTGAAAGGGTGTACAAATTTCGGCTTCCCTGAAAATAGTTTTAATTGTCCATTGCGTCAAATATCGATACACTAAAACCGAAGCGATATTTTTTGCCATCAGAAGTCTCGATTCATGTGGATTTAATCAGCAAAAATGCAGATAATTAATAAAATATTTAAAAATATATAAAATCATTAAGTTATCATCCCATGATACATTATTTACCGTGACCCGAACTCAAAGGGGAAGGTCAGTGCAAAACGCAGCGATGGGAAAGCCACGCACGGAATGCGGATAGTGACACGTTGCAAACCCTCCAATGTATGAAAAGAATAAACCAACTAATTAATTGCGTGATAAAATAATTACATGACGTAAATATGAAAATCGATCTCAAAACCTACCTCAACCCGAATTCAGCGGCAGGAAGAGAAGATTTCCTTTTCCCTTTATGCGAAAGCGATTAATGGACAGGCCGGCTATTAGGTGCAATTTATTACAGCAATAGAAGCGGAACCCAAAACCGAAACCAGAACAAAATGTCCGATAAAGGAAATGTGAATGGAGCAGCCATCAGCATGCTAAATTAATTAACTTTAACCTAATATTAGCGGTAATAAAATACAGCCCACACACACAGAAAGTGGCCCAAGGATGGATGTATATGGATCGCATTAAATAAATGTACCCATTATTCAGGCAAATGAATATGGGTTTCATTCATCGCAAAATAAGAATGCTCTCAAAGCCGCAATGCCCTCAAGTGTTTTGCCTGCAATTGGAAAGTTGAAATGCCCATCGAGAAACTCAAATATTTTCATTGAAATTCCAAGCACACGCGAATAAAAACTGAAAGAGCAAATATCTATATAAATCGCATCATCGGCAGTGCCCGGCCGCCGGTATTTTCCTCTCAAGTGGCCAGCAGCAGCAAGCCTTTTGCCTCCATAGATAAAAAATAAAAACCGAAAGCAGGGGAATTACTCTTTATTTCGGTGCTGGGCGATAGTTAAATTAGTCTGGCACGGTCATAAAACAACGGGATACCCGCGCTCACTGTCCGTTATAAAATATTTTATTGCCCGACATTATTAATTTGTTTTATTTCATTTTCATTTCCACTGCCATTTCATTTTCGCAGCAGACGGAGACCAGGACCTGCCTTCAACTGGGAACCTGGGACACACAATTTGCTGCTTCGTTTGCTTTGTCTTTCAAGCTTCATTTGCTCGGCGGGCACAAAATTGGCGCCTTTTGTGGGCGCTCTTTTTAATGGCTTTGTCCGAGTGGCAGGGAAAAACACACACACACAGGGCAAAACTATAAAGGAAAGTTGATTCATTGGCGCCTCCTTAAGTCTTCAAGGACCCAAAAGTGGCAAATGGTCCAAGTAATGCTTGGGACTAGTAATTTCGAGGGTATTAGTGAAAGGTTCGCTTGAAAAGTGAGACGGAAATCTTAGGTAATATCTTGGAGCCCCGAAAAGTGTAAAATGAATTGTCCTGGCTTTTGACGTGACGTCCTTTGATGTCCTCAGCACGTCTCCAAAAATGTCAAAATGTCAAGCTAAAGCAAGTTGTGATTCACATATGTATGAGCCTTAATTTATTCATTCGCATACAAAGTGGAACGGAGTTCTCCCGCTTTTATTTGAGCTCAACCTTCCGGTGTTTCCGTAGCTTCTCTTTTTTTTAGTTGCTGGCTGTATTTGTTTTGCTACTTGGCCAATAAATGAGCATAAACTGGCTCACACGGCAGAGCGGTACGCTTCTTTTTCGTTTATATGGGGCACATGATGTCGTAAAACGCACAATAAACGAAACGTAAACATGGCCGGGAAAGCGTGCTTAAGCACAACACTGCGTATGCGTAATGGCGCCCAGGCGAGTTACGAGCTACTACCTGAGACTGAGACTGTCCAGAGACAATGGCCCCAACCGGACCGCCCAATCCACATCCCACTCACGTAGCCAAGACGTATCCAGCCAGGACCTTCTTCTGGCCTAATGGCCAATATAAAAACTGATAAGCATTCCAGCTGGTTCTTTCTTTCTGCATGTATCTCTATTTCTACGTTTAATTAAAGGGGCCTGTCCACACACTACTCTATAGAGTTGAATGCAAAACTGCAAATATTGACACAACTGACTTGACATGAGCGCCTCTCCCGAATGGCCGGTCAGTAAATAGTTTCCGCAGCAGCCGCGGGCCGAAATGCCCAAAGCCCGAAAAGCATTGTGCAAATATCAACAGAACAGAACAGACCCCACACCTCCGCCGTGTTCTGAACAAAAACACTGTGGTTTGGCTTTGTTTCCCCTGGAACATCCATCCGCCAGTACGGAGACTACTGAGTACTGCGTTCTGACTGTGGCGCATTGCGCCAGCTTTTACATCAAAAAAATATACATTTTTAATACCCTTGGAAGGGATATTATGGTTTTAACAAGGGGTTCTATGTGTATTACTTTATAGGTAGAAGTTTTTACTGCCCACTAAAGGTGTGTGAGTGTAATTAGTAATATATCCAGAATAAAAACTTGGTACTTTTTATAAAAACCAAGTTCCAAGGGTATTTAAAATATCGGTTTTGAAGCTAGCTCCATTTTCATGTTTTTATTTTTATGATGTGATTTTTTTCAGAAACAAAGTCTTGTATGGACTTGCGAAATAGATTTTTGCAAACAGAGTGAGTGGAGCGCAGCGAGTGCATGTGTGTGTGTGTGTGTGGGAAACTACGTGACGTTGTTGGCTGTAAATAAATGATGGAAAAAACGTTGGCTTTGTGGCAGCGGATGTGGGTGGGATTTGAAAATCAAATGAAATTGAAATGTTTTTAAATTCTGCCATAAATATTGCAGAACGAAACAATACGAAGGCATGAGGGAGGGGCTAAATGAAAATTACAAATGTTGACTTTGGCAAAGAGCGCGTCAGAGGTCAGAGAAAAGCTATTCCCATATTATTCTGCAGCCTCACATAATATAGTTGTATACATAATTAAACTATATACCAACAGTTCATCCCTCTTGCATCCCATAATACTTGAAAAAACTTAGTTTCTCTTGGCAGTTTAATCAGCAAACTTGCCACTTTCCTCACTCATTATATTTTCCTTCATTTTCCTAGCTACTTTATGCAATTTCCGGTCTTGGTTAACGCAAAAAGGAAGGCGGATAGAGGAGTCTGCGTAGTTGAAAGTTTTTAAATTTATTAAATTAGTATGATGAGCGCTGTTCATTTCACGCCAAACACTTTTGCATTCTTCTCTCATTTCACTTAACCACTCGTGGGCCATAGCTTCCGGTTCGCTATTCCCTCCTGCTCAGCCCCTATATACACATATATTCTCCTATATATCCCTATTGCAACGTTCAAGTGCATTTCTCGTTATAATAATTCGCTGTCGTTGACGCTCGTCGTTGTTGCTGTTATAAAAATTGCACAAGCTGGGAGCGGAGGGAGGAGAAACTAAAAAGTAAAAAGGAAAACTCATATCCTACTCAAGGAAATTGTCGCTGCATGTTTGAGTGGGTCGGGTATATATACTGTTCTATATATACGTGTGGTCTTGGTATATAAGTGAGGCAAAAGCAGCAGCAGTAGCAGCAACAGCAGCAGCATCAGCCAAGGAGCAGCAAACTCAAGGGCCGAAGGCTGAAACCTCCTCCTTGCGCTGTGGCTCCTGTGACATTGTATTTGAAAATATTTCATGCCGGCTGGAGCCAAGGGGGAGCTCCGGTTGAAACCAGATTCCCAGCCAGAAGAAGCCCTGCTGCTGCTGCTGCTGCTGCTGGGCAAAATTTCCATTTACTTCCACTTGTGCCTGGGCAGGGAGTTTGCATGAATTCTCATTGCTTTGCGTAAATTGCCGGGCAATTATAATTATTGTTTTCAGCATTACACAATTATTTAACTGGTTTCGTTTGCGGCTCTCAGGAGTTGCCAATTAAACAAGTTGGTTGCACCAACAACCTTTTCCATTTCAGCATGACTTCTGAAATAGTTTTTCCCTTATATTTCTCTCTCTTCTCTGAGGTGCCTTCCTGGGCAGATGTAATGACATTTTTAGTTTGAGAGAAAAATATCTATTGGTCAATATTTTGTGCAAGGAAAACGTTAGGGAAAAGGCAACTGATAAAAACTTTATTTTGTAAAAAAATGTACAGAGGAAAAAGAGTTGCAAAACGAACTATTGAATGGCATAAAGAACTTTGGCTCTGAACTTTTAAAGGTAAAAGGTTTAGGAATACTTTAAGAAGGCATCAGTCTAATTGAATAGAGGATATAAAAAGAGTTAATACAAAATAAAGTAATATGAATTAAATTGCTGCAAATAAAAGGGAACTACCGAAAGGCATCTTCAACTAATCACTGACAAATGTTCTTTTGAAAAAGGTCTTTCATGGAATTTCCGAATTATTTCGCCAGCAACAGCTGCGACATTTTCCTTATGGTCGCCTTTTTTCTCAACATTTTTTTGGCCTTTTTCCGAGCAGTCCCACGCAAATGTCCCCTCTACTACATCTCCTTTTTGATTGCGGAAACGGAAATTATGGCCAACACTCAGAAGCCTCCTTCCGTTTTCGGTTCCTTGCCTCTGCTTCTGCCTTTGCCTTGCTAAATGTTTTTTAAACACTTTTCGCTTCGGCAATCATCTGAAGAATGCAGTTTGTGTGGGGTCTCTGTTGATTTTTGCCTGGGTTAATATTGATTTTTGGTTAAATTAGTTTATCTAGGAAAATTGGACCCACTCTGGCCGTGCTTGTGCCATGTGTAATTACTCGAACAGGACCTTTATGCCCGGCCTTGGGGGCGATTGTCCAGGAAATTTGATTAACCTTGTGTGCCAAGTAGATACACAAAAAACTATATAGACCGACCTGTTGTTGTCCCCCACAACATGCAATGTGACAATGTTTTTTCGGCATCTGTTCGTTGGCCATAATTAAACGAACACAAAACGGGGACCCGAAATTAGTTGGGCAGCCGAGCAAATCCCGCTCATAAATAAATATGTCGTCGAAAGGCGCGTGCTATGGGCCTCGTGATGTTGTAATAAACATAAAAGCAAACAGAGGGGGGAAAAACGAGGCAGAAAAGAGGACCAGACCTGGTTTCATCTCATTAAATTTCAATGAAAAACCGCGCAAATGAAAAGTTGAAAAACAATAAAAATCAATAAAGCGTATTCAATTTCGCTCGTGTTTTTTCCGCCTCGTTTTTTTTTTCTCACTCTCATTTGATTAATCATACGACGCGTGTGCCGCCTGCCAGGCTGAACTCATTATCGTATCGTGCCGTTGTCGCTGGGTGACAATTTTGTAGGGAACATTATTTCTGGCAATCACCGACAGCCCTTGCGCCTTTTAGCCTTAAACTCAGACAACTGTTGTCAAGGACTTTGACCTTTTGCGATAAGCGGGAGGAACTTGGGCCACGAAGGATAGAGGATATGAGGCGCGCACGTGGAATCGAGAGGCGAGAGAACGCACCGATGACGACAAGGACGTCAAGGACGAGAAAACACATCAAAGGCGGCAAAGGCACTGACAGCCTTTCACAGCTCCTCGAGAGACCCCTAAAAGCGGATCGGATCCCTCCTATTCCGGGATTCCGTGCTGAAATTTGAGTTGTTCGTCGTGTGCCGTTGATAATTAAATAAAGTAAAGTGAAATATAATGAAATAAAATAAAATAAAATAAAAGCTGGCTAAGTAAGAAGCCCGTAGCAAAGGAATTTGTAATGCAAATGCCTCCCGCACAGTCACTGGCATTTAAGGCACGCCACAGAGCAGGGACTTGGAATTGCAAATTGGATCAAAGGCATTGCACGTTCCTCTCGCCATTCTCTAGGCGGTGGGTGGCGACCGTGTCGCATTAAAGTGCAATTTGCCAAGCAAAAAGTAAACCGAAAACCGAAAAACGAAAAACAATTCGGCCAAGCAAGCATACGAATAATAAAAATAATCAGGCATTGGGCGAGCAGAAGAATGCCGAAAAGTTCTTGGCCAAAAACTTTTCACACAAAACCAAATTGCAAAGAAGGCATAGTGTAGGTGTAGGCAAGGCAGGCGGCTCTACAGCCTCAGCTTCAGCAGCACATGGCGCGTGTCTCGCATTTCAACTTTTGCCAAGTGTAGTTTGTACATAATTTAAATAATTCTGCCCGGCGCTGACAGTCCGAACGTGCTGCTCGTGTCGTGATTTGATACTCGAATTTGGCCTGACCGATTCACTCACTCGCTTTCGTAGCATTCGGCCAACGCACTCCGGAGAATGGATACCGGAGCTGGGCGCTGCTGGGAGCACACTCTTGGCCTGGTCTAAACAAACGCCACGCCAGTTGGCAAATGGCAACAGGCAGCAGTCAGCATTGCAGCTGTCAAAGTATTTGTCAAAATGTTGCATATTTCAGCGTCAGCAATGAATTTCAGAAATGTTTTCGCCTTATGCTCTCCTCAACTACTTGATAGGTATTGGTTTTCATTCGGGGTGTGATGGAACTGAAGGTTGCTCTTGTAGTAATTTAATTTATTTTCTAATTTAATCTTCTTCATTAAATTGTATTTTGAAGTGTATCCAATTTAAAAATCATTTAATTCCGCAAGAATTTTGTGTCTGTGTCACATCATATACATATTCCCCGTTGTCCTATACCTAAACAACTTTTCATTTCATTATTTAACAAGGGTATTAAAGGCATCTTTCTCTTATTTTCTCTACTTTTCATTCCGCTCGTTACTCTGGCACAGTTACATACAAAAACACTGGCTCTTGGCGTGCTTTTGGTCCACAAACTAGTTTGCCATCTAATTGCTATTGGCTTTTATTTCAGTCTTGCCATGTATATTACTTTTTTTTTCTATTTTATAATTCATGATGAGTGTGTGTGCAACTGTGGAAAAGTATTTAGTTGCATAGAAAAATGTTCAACAACGAAATAAACATTCTCGGACACAAAGTTTATGGTCTATGGACTAGAGTTTACCCATCACTAGTCACAGTCCACCAACTAAAGAGTTAAAACTTAAGGGAATACTTTACCCTTAAAGAAAAAAATATATAAATTTTAATTAAATAAATGTTTTCCTTCAGGTGTATATATTTTTTCTTAGCTAAAAACTAGTTGTGCTAGACAAACATCATGCCCGTTTATCTAATGAGTGTGCTCGATGTAGAAAACTATTTTTGCTGCAAACAATATTGTTGCTGCTGTTGTTGTGGCTGTTCGCTGTTGCACATATGGTTGCATTGGAAGTTATACAACATTTGTGTAATATATCGCCGAACAAGTGAGTGAGTGAAGGCAACCAGCAGCTGTTGCCAGGGAAGCTCTTTAAAAATGGCTTAAAGGGAAATGCTCTATCAAAGGCGGCTTATTGAATGGCTTTCGGGTGCTGGCACTCTTTTGAACCAGATTCATCGCAATTATCTGGGCCAGTTTATCAGTCTGGGATTTGCATGTACGAGTACCAGTATTTTTTGTGCTATTTTTGGACGGTCGGATGGGCTGTTCATTAGCCGGGCACATGGCCGAGATAGAAGATTGCCTGATAACCCAACTTGCAGAGGCGTCGTGGTGGAGCACTGCTGATAACACAGCGAGTGAACGGATGGTTGGAGGTGGAGTCTGGGTTACCCGGAGCCAGCCGCAATTATTCTCAATCTACGCCAATTTGGCAAGACTCGTCCAAAAGCATTCAAATGCCAAATAATGCCGCTCTATTGGGTGCAAAACAAATCAATTAAGCCGCGCACAATTTTCGTTGACGACGCATGCGAAATTGTTATAAATTGACACTGCGAGAGCCGCCGCCATTGTGCCATTGAATTATTTATGAATGAATTTTATTAGTTGCCCTCATTGGCGGCTCATCAGTGTCCGCTGACTTGACATTAATTGCAGTCGAGTCGAGTGGAGTCAAGTCGCAGCGACTTACAGCCAAGTCAGGCAATTAAATGCTCTACATTTTGCCAAACATTTGATTTAATTTCGGTTCGAGTGGTGCCTCTGTCGAGAGCCCGCACTTGCCGATAGATAAATGTTTGCTGTTGCGAGCAAAAACATAGCCAGAGAGAAAAACAAACACACATGCCGCATTCCCACATTAACTGGCCTTGTTTGGCAGCTCATTTGACAGCCTTACAACATGATCGATGCTCGTTATTTACTCTTGCTCATTTTCCCTGCCAATCGGCTGCAGTTTGATGATTTTGATTTTCATTTGCATTTAGTTATCATAAACCGGCGATTTGATGCCGTTTCTGATTGATGGTTTTGCCGTTGCCAATAAAAGCCGGCTGCCTCTCTGGTCTGACTGCAATTTCTACCATGTAGCAAGCAAATACATATATCTCCATCGTTGTCCAAGGCAGACACTTTCCCTGGACGGACATTTGCATGTCTGACTTCTCGGCACTTAACAGATGAATCCGGATAAGTGATGAAATAGAAAGCAGCAGGACCAGGAGCCAGAGGAGGAGCAGCAGCAACATTTGCAGGCTGAAAAATGAGCCGGACTTTCTCAATTTTCTAGCTTCTCGATTTTATAATTAAAGTGCAACAAGATGGCACACAGAGAGAGGTATATTTATTTTAATAAATATATATACACCATCGTTAATTTAAAGCATAGTTTGTGTGACGTTTAATTAAAATGTCGAAAATATAAAACATAAACAGAGGCAAGTGCTTGGAAATAAATGTCTTGGCAAAAGTTTGCCAAGAAATGTGACTTATCAGCCTCAGAGCGACTCGGCATTGTTTATCTCCGGGCGGACGCGTTCGCTGAATACGTCCGTATAAGTGTGTTATTTTTAGCTGACAAGCCCCGCATAAGAAGAAAACCCAACCAACCCAGCCAAGCCCTGCCGCCCACACACTCGCAGACAATCAGCAGGCGGTGGCTGTCAGTGACAAAAGCAAATATGCAATGCCAGAATGCATTGACAGCGGCAAAAGCCAAGCGAAAGGCAGGCTGCCTCTCGACGCATTCTAATGCGCTTGGAGCGGCTTATGCTCATGTTATAATGTGATATAAGGGTGTGCACAGCAAGCTCGTCCTCTCTCGCCGTTGAGCGCATTAGGCAGCTTGTAAGTAGTAATTATAATTAAATACGCATACCGAGCACACCAGGCGTATACGCAACCAGAAATTTCTCATACGCCGCGTGTGCTGCTACCGGCGTCATAAATACAGCCACACAAGATAATGGGTAATGCATACACATAGCTGCAATCACCATTATCATTGCCTTGGCAGCCCGGCAGCACATCCTTAATCCAGGAATCGTAATTAGTTGCTGCCTCGGGGCGGAAATAATTGCAGCCAAGGAATTTATTGCAAGCACAGCTAATAATAATGGTCAGAGAAATATTAGCAATCATAAATGCTTCTTTCGAGATGATGGAATTTCACAAAACCAGACATTAGCCAGTGCACATGATTGCAAATTTTGTGCGATAAAGACAGGCCATAAATCCCAATCTCAATCTATTGAGTGAAATTAATAACGCAATAAAGCCCTGAAGAATCTTTGCCAAGATGAAAAGGAAAGTGTAATAATAGCGTGTGTCATTCAGGCGTAATCCTTAGATAAACATGAAGGCAAGGAATGACTGTAGCTGGGATCTTTTTGGTATTTTTTCCCAAAACGGTTTGGTTTGATTTCTGTCTCAGTTGCAGTTCTTATATGGGAACTGTCGCTGGGGATTGCGCGGCAGCTGACAGCCATCCAGACATCAACCAAATAAACAATAAGCTGCGCTCTGCGATTTCAATTGCAACTGCAAACTTCGTCAGCTTTTGTGGCATCAACAATTTAATTGAAATTGCATTTGCAATTCTCTCGACGCGCCATCAATAAATAAAATCAATTCGAACAACAGTTTGTAAATGACAAGAGATGGTTTGGGAGATCATGGCAACACTTGGGGCAGTGCATTACTTCTATTGTGTTTATGCTTATGCAGTGGCACATGCAATTTAAATGGCAAATGGTGTTTGGTAAATTGAAATTGAAAAACCTTTGCAAACAAGAGAAACACAATGAAATGCCATATATTTAGTCGCTGTCGCTGCATTTTATAATTGCTTTTAAGCCTCAGCAGCAGCAGCAGCAGCAGCAAAAGCAAAAACCGAGCGGCTTACCTTTGGTTTCCCCATTTTGTCGTTGACATTTATTTATTTGCTTTGGGGAATTGCTATTGCTGATATTGCTGCCGCTGACAACATTTCAACTTGCTGGCACATTTGGCAACCAATGAAGTGTAAAGACCCGGGCTGCATTTTAGAAATTAAAGCTGCAACATCATCGACACAGTGTCTGTGGCTGTGGCAGTGCCTGTGCCTGTGCCTGTGCCTTTGGCTGCACTCGCACTCTGCAGCTTAATGGATAATGGATGCGTTGTATGCTGTCAAAAATTGAATTGAAATTGATATGCGAAGCGCGCGTGAGAATCGCAAACTGCCATAAACCTGAAATGCTGTCATTTATATGGCAAAATTGCGCATACGACACGTTGTCAGCAGCAGCAGCAACAGGAGATACTACCTATCCGCACAGTGGTCAAATAACCGCAGAATATTCATAAGTCAGACTCTCTCCCTTTTGAGGGATATCCCTTTCAAGTATAACCCTAAAATCTTGAAGAAAATCCCGGCAAATCACGTTCGATTGCACACACTTCAAGGCAAAAGGTGAGCCCCCGGGCATAATCGTAAAAGTCGCCAAATAAATATTTATCGATTTCGCATCACTCACCGGTGAAGCCCAGCCCAGTGTGCCCCTATAACTCACTTTCCTTTCATCAGCAGAAATTTTCACTGCGACACTTACATTTTCATGGCAGACGCAAGCATAAAATATGCCAAGTTCCGACTCCTCTTCGCTGCTTTACTGTTTTTTGTTCTTATTTTTTGTTTCGCTTTATGCCAGCCCATAAAAAGCTTGAAGCTCAGACGAGGTGTGATGGGAGGGACTCTCATTTTCCCAAACATTTCTTGGCACACTGCAAACTATGGGCGTTTCTTTTTTTTTTTTTATTTAACGCAGTCCCTCTAAGCTCAGTGGCTCACTCCCGTGGCATTGTTCGTGCTCGTAAAAGTGGCAGGCGACAGGGCCTAAAAGCAGGCAACACGCACTGCGCCCGGGGCCATCAATCATAAGGACTGGTCTGGTCCTTGGGGGGCGCCGGGATACACCGCCAATGGGCGACTCTGCTTAACAAAGACAAATAGGCGAGTTATCCTCGGGATCTGGTTGTTTTGACCAGAAGAGCAGCTTACGCCCCATCTCTCTATCCCAATGCCAATCCGAATCCCAATCCCAGACTGTCTGTCGGCCGGCATTTGCGTTCATTGCGCATACGTCCCGTTGCCTTGCCGACAAATTAATCACAATCCAACCATCCACCGATCCGAAGAGCATCTCATTCTCATTCTCATCCTCATCTCCTTCTCCTTTTCCCCTCCGCAACGACTAGGACATGAAAATCCTTCGTCGCCCTGTAAACTCACATCACTTTGCGACTTTTGATGCTTTTAATTTATGAGTCTGGCACGCTTGTTGCATCTCCGCCTGGCAAATTAAAACAAGAATCCAACATAATAAAAATAAATTAGAGCCGAAGGGGGAGAGAGCTCAGCTAAGCATATAATATAAAAAGCATTATTTTGCATGGAAATTCGCTGGGGCTTTGTTCCTATCCCCCTCGTATATAGTATAAATAATGCACAGTATAAAAAATTAATTGTCAAAACAATCAATAAATTTGCTTTATGGTCCCGACTCCAATAGACGTGGGCTCGTGGCAGGCTAATGGCGCTTAAGTCGCTTGCTTATCGCTGCCTCCGTCTTTGCCGCTCTTCCAACCGCCATATTCGGCTATATAGTATACATAAATCTGGCTGTTTGTCGATCTGTCGAACGTCGTGCGCCGCCAGTGGGCAGCCCAGCGGCTTCTTTGCTTTTCATTTCTTGTCTTTTTTTGGGCAACAAAAGTGAATAGATTCAATTTATTTTGTATATAATCCGCACGCCTCCCCCAACCATTACCCTCTGTCAGCCCACAGGCGACTGTGCAGGTTGCGTGTGCCGGTGGAGCTACTCGACAAGGTAAAGGTAAAAACACATAAGGTTATATATATAGTTGGGGATGAAAAGCAATAAAGAAATTTAAAAATATTAGCTTGAAAGCATTTTATGATTGATTTTAAGAATCCCCAAGGCAAAGATTCAATGAGAGGGAATAGAGACTAGACTAGACTTTATATAAACTTTTTACAAATTGATCGATTTCATTTAAAATGCAGAAATTATTGCTACAAATTGTGTACAAGCTTACATAGTTAATTCCCTAGCTAATGAAATACTTAACATACATTGATTTCTAGTCTATAGCATAGTTATTAAACAATTCACAGTTTAGCTTGTGGCTCGGGGGGTGTTTTCATGAAATTTTAAAATATTAATCATACGCCCGGTTGGCCACTGGCCACCACTCATGTCGCCGGATCGCATTCGTGTGTGTGTTTACATGAACCTGTCGTCTCTGCGGTCATTAGTGCATGCATTTTTAAGCATGTCAGCGACCCACCGCTGCGATATGCGGGGTTACCCGGGACACAGGATAAAGGCTGCCAGGGATACTGGGCCACCACCTGGCGCATTTCGCTTTGCGGTCGCCACAATAAATATTACATTACGCTCCATAGTTCATGCCGAGGAGGGTGTGCGGTGGTCTTGGGTGAAAACGGGTTAATTCTAAGGCACGCGGCACGAAGAACCCGTAACCGGAGGAGGACAGGAGCTGTGTAGTAAAAGGTGACACCCATTGCGGGCGGGATTCCCCGGCGGTCGCTTAATGAGATTCTAAAAATTCCAAACTAGATTGAATCACAAATGCAAACGAGGAGAATAAAACTCAATCTATTTGATGGCTATCGGAATATCCATTTCAATCAATTAACAAGGGAAAGCCAACATTTTTATTTATTTTTTATTTTTTTTTTTGGGACGAAAGACGAAGACAAATGACAAGACGACGATGACTTGGAAACGAGGGGAAAAAGAAGGTATATTTAAATACTCATATTTCGCATATTACGTATACGCGTTCCATCGACAAAACGATTAAGTATTCCGATTTAATATTCATTTGCTGACGCAGCACAGCGTCACTTAATGCAGCGTTCGATTCGCGACTCCCGGGGGTTGACGTTTCGATGTTATTTCTTATTATTGCTCTTGCCAGCCGTTGCTGCCGCTGTTGCTGTTGCTGTTGCTGTTGTTATTGCCGTTCTGATTATTTCTGTTTGCCTACGTCAAAAACAGTTTGTATCTGTATCTGTAAGCGTATCTGTTTCTGTGCGCGAACCCCCAACAACTGTCGGGGCTACCGGTTTTTCAAAAGCAATCTCTTGAATTCCCACAGCGGCAGCGTAAAAAAAAGTAAAATACAAAAAAATAAAATAATAAGAAACAGAAACAGACATCGAATAAACATGAAACTCTTAACGCCAAGTGCTGGGCTAGATTTGTTTGTTCCATGGCAAGCATATGGGCTGTAAACTCTCCTTCCTTATAATCCCACATAATTGAATTTCTAGGATGGCACTTGGCTTTGTTATATACCATTTTACAGTACAATAGTATAACAGTGTATAAACAACTATCCCAGCCTGCAAAGTCAAGACCATTGTTCACAGCGAAAACTTAAGAAGCTTTCACCTTTCAATGGGAAGTCCTTTGTGGTCAAGTAATTGAATTTAATTTGCCAGGATAATTGGTTTTGCTACTCCATTGAACAGACTTTTCATTTAAACTTGTAAAATTAAAAAAAATGAGAGTTGAAAATAGCAGATCAAGTTGAATTCTAAGGTTTAAGTTCTCTATTAATGGATTTAGAAAGATTAAATTACTATTATTTATATCATAATTAGTATTTTTATGAGGGGTAACAAGCTTTTAATTTAGTTGATTTAACAAGACAAGCAGCAGGCTTATAAGTATATTTGTTTCGATTTCCAAGCAAGAAATCTCATCAGTACTAAATTTTCTGACAATCACTCTCAACATAAATTGTTCTTTGAGGCTACATCTTAAAATACCATAATCATAATTAATACTCTTATTAATGTGATAAAAAGCTATCACATAATGAAACCCATTTACAAGGTAACCTCAAATCGATCAATTACGAACACCTCAACTTCCTCTGCATCAATATTCGCTTATAACTTATCCCGCGTCAAGGTGTTAATGAATATTGTTTGTTCACGTCAGCGGAAATGTTCGCTGTTCAGATATATGTACATATATAGCATTAGCTTGGACAAGAGCAGAGCTAGCTGCGGGAGTTAATGCACACACAATGTAGAGGATGGGATGGCACTTTATTGCCGCTGCCATTTTACATATACAATTAGAGCGAATATGCGATGATGCGTGGCAACAATCGCGCGCTATTCGCATTCGCGGGCCAATCAATGCGTCTTCAATTTGCGAAACAACAATCGTTTTGATTGCAATTACCAGGCACCCAGGCAGACAGACAGTAGAGCTACAAGCAGAGATACAAATACAAACTGAGATACAGCCCGATGTTGGCATTGCAAATTAGTTGCTTCAAACGTGGCTTGTGGGCGGTACGTGCTGCAACTGCAGATGGAGCAGCAGTAGCAGCAGCAGCCATCGAAGGGCACAAAAGACACCGCATACCGCAGTTACCATTCATCTCTCTGGTGTGCCTGCATCTCCATCTCCCCAGGACATCATTCGCATCCAGCGCAGGACTGCTCTCAACAGAGAATGCCGGTTTGATGAGTTGCCCCACTGCCATGTTCCCATGTTGCCAAGCTGCTAAGCGGCCTATACTGCCCTCAGCCAGTTGGAGTTGTTGTCCGAGGTTGTGTAGGTTCCCGGCCCCGGAGAGTTGCGTGCGATAATGAACATCTAGATTTTTAACTGCTTGGCATACACCACACAACTAAGGGCTTGTTAGAGCCGATAAAGAGAACAGGAATAGCAAACAACCACTTGAAATGAATTTGCGTGTTGCCCACGCGGCGGCTACTTTTCCCCGACTGACTCAGTTTTACCCACTGGACGAGTAGTTCACTTGGGATTCCGGTCAATGAACTGAACGTGGGGTTTTTAAATTTACTAGAAACTATATTAAGTCAAGTCAACTCTTAAAAAAATTAATATTATAAAAACATTCTAGAAAGAACAAGTTATCTAAACTCGATTGCTAAATGGTCAAAGCACGACTTGACATTTTTCCATCTTAAAAACATCTGTATATAATATATATTTTAGTTGATATATATTTTAGTCAATATATATTTTAGTCAATATATATTTAATATATATTATTTGCAGCAGTGCATAAATGGATTGTAGACATCAAAAGTCACCGACAAACAAGTTGCGGCTGCTGTTTTCAGCTTTGGCGATAAGCTTCTGTGACTCTCTACTCCTTAATTGTTCACTTTTAGTTGGGGATTCTTAATTCGCTATCGCACTATAAATTCCACTCTTTATGGCACTTCTCATAGCTGATAACTAGAGTGCAGCAGCAGCGACAAACTTTTTGAGCTGGGACCAAATTAAATTTCTCACTTCATTCTAACTTCGAGTGGAGCCGGTAGTCGGGAGTTTAAACGTCACAAGAGTGGAGAGTCTGCCTCTTGGTATAATCAGCATTATGGCCAGGCATTAGGGTGAAATTTATGCGGCAATGGCGACATTTTCCCCCTCAACCGCAGAAGCATTTTAATGCGACGTCACTTTAATGCTCCAGCATCAAGAAGAATAAGGAAAAAATGTAAAAAGAAAAGAAGTGGACACTGAGAGAACATTAATTTTAGAAAATACTAGTAAATATTATAATATAAAGAAAGGAAAAAATTCCATCTGTAACCCATTTCCTTTGAATTATTTCTTTAGCTTGAAATATTAAAACTTTTCTTTCTCTGTAATAACAAAAGAAAATACAGTGAAATGCCGGACCAGCTTCAGCATAATTTTTTCCTAATGCCATCACAAAAGATGGAGACAAACAACAGTTTGGCATTTGCAGTCATTAAGGAATGCATTCAATTAGCCAAAAACAGCTTTATATAGAGAGCTCAAACACGTTTTGGGGTGTGGCCACCCGGTCATTGGATGAGCCAGACGGTATCACAGAATGCAGCCACTATCGCTGGCACCACCACACCACCAGGCCCGGCCCCACTGGGATCCACAGTCAGCGAACCGCCAGCCGGCGATAAGGCAGCTCTTTGTGACGCACTGAGTGACGTACGACGGCTGCTCTTGCTCTTGGCTCACGACCTCCGATCCCGATTTTGATCCCGGGGCACATTGGGCATTCGACAGGCGACAAGCCGACAACTGATAGGAGAGAATTGCTTTTGCAGACCAACTCTGACAGCCGCTGACTGCTACTTGACTTGCATTCCATATCGCACACCGCACATGCATATTGGAGCCCCATCACAGCACACACAATTATAGAGGCAATCTCTGCCGGTGAAACAATTGCTTATAGATATGTACTTTGATATTGGTTTGATGGACGGCAGTCAAGAAGTGTCAGCATTTAATGAAGGCCTTGATGGGTAGTCAGATTGGAGTGTCAGGGGAGCCAAGGCCTACCCGATGTTTGATAGCACAAAAGAACAATTAGTATAAGTCCAACCATCACTTTCTTTGACACTTATATAGGGTCGGTTTCTACTATTACTGTCAGTGTCTCATAGCTAGAAAGATATTAAACTTATCGAGCAGTAAATCGTTTTTCTACTATCTTAAAATCTATGAGAATTACAAAGTGCTGTAATTTGTGCTGTTAATTAGCTAGATTTGCTGTCAAGTACCTAACTTTGCTGTTAAGCATATCATAGTGCTGTAAACTGTACTGTTAATTAGCGAATATTGCTGTAATTCATATAATTGTGCTGTAAGGCGCAGCCTTATGGTCGGTTTGGCCATAGCAAGCACTTAAAACAGACCGAGAAACCTATTTTATTTTTAATATTTTAATTTTAATAATTACACAACAGAGTATCAAATTTTCTTAAAAGGAACTCTAAATAAAAGGAAGGTTTGAAACAGGCCGTTAAACTTGACAAAGAGAACTCTCAAAAACTCTGAAAATTAATATACATACAATTTTGCAGCGAAAACCTCTTCCGTAAGCAGCTCCGAATTTCTGGCCTCCAAGTCTGACAGCAATAAGTCCTTGTAAATGAGTGACTAAAAAGAACGTGTTGTATTCCTCCGACGCGAACAATCATCCTTGCTTTAGATTTGCATTTGCTTATGCATACTTCAGCTGGTGGCACTCTCTAGCACAATGCCGGAGTATAAAATTCAGCCATAACTTTTCCGGCTAAAAAAAAAATATATAATGCGATGGGATGGAAGGCGGCGAACTTTTCCTTGAACCAGAGAAAGAAGTGCCCGAGATTGGGGGGAAAAACGAAGGGGGAGGGCTGGAAAAACTTTATGGCAATGGATTTTGGTTCTCGTTGCCGTCGGCAGTTGGCGGCGCGACTTGATTTTATGCTATTCCTGCGCTCTACTCAAAAGACAAATTCACTTTTTGACTCGTAAAATGTATTGCAAATGTGTATGCTCATCCCGAAACCGAAACCATTTGCCTCGGCCAGTCGCAGTCTAGGTCTCAGTCCCATTTCCATTTCCATTCCGCTCCGCTCTAAAATATTACATTACTACAAATTGAAATTTTGCGCACGTTTCTGTCATTTAAATCTGTTGAGGCGGCCTGAAACCAAACGAGCCCAAGTATCTGCCAGATACATTCTGGGGGGAGCTTCGCTTTTACTATCGGGCAGACAGCAATAAAATAAATAACATTTAAAATGAAATATTTGATTGGGCGCCGGCAAAAAGGCTACAGTAATAGCCCTAGTACCAGCACTGTGGCATGCAACATGTTGGGGAGTGCAGTGCAACTAGCGATACCATCTTGAAGGTGACCTTTGGGCGCCTGCAACGACTTCTTTTCGCCTTTCTAATGCATAACTTTGCATAAATTTGCCCAAACCTAATCGCCAAAGTTGACTTTGCTGTAAATAAACAGAACAATGGCGCCAACAACGAGGGCCGGGGCTAAGGGGGAGGCTAAATTTTCAACCATGATGGGCGGGGTTTTCCCAAGGATTTTTCCCAGAGATGACAGTGAACTTGGTAGCCCTGCAATTGAAGTGTGACCTCGATAACGAAGTGAAGTGTAGCTGCGGGCGCGTCCAATAGAGCACTTAAAGCCCGGGCAACATGGAGCATGAAAATGAATAAGTTGCTGGAGCGCAAACATTTAACGCTTCATTAACTTTAGATAAAGCCCAGCACCAGGCACCAGGCGACGGTGGAGGCAGAATCGAGGACAACTTCGGGCGCAGCATCCTCTTCCATTCCGGAGAAGGGAAAGCCGAGCCAACTTCAATCCCTACAATTAAACAGGCCACCACCCTTCAGAGGCAGGCAGCCAGGCAGGTGGGGTGGCGAAAAATCGATGACAAGGTGACAGCGCAGGCCACTTCAGCACGTGCCCTTCAAGGATGTTGTGTCCCAATAAAAAAAAAAAAAAGAAAGAGCAAAACTGGGCCAGGTCTCTGTTGTATTGAATTCAGCGAAAGACACAATGTCACATGCAAGGTATAGGGAAAAATCTATATTTGAGTGGCATTTAAAGGGATTTTAACTAAAATTTACGGGTTCTACATTAAGAGTTCTTTGTTTATATATATGTAATAGCTTTTCGTCACAAGCAAATATTCATTTCAAAGCAAAAATAAAGCCACTTACCTTCTCTCGCTTTCAAGTAGACCGTATTGGCCACAATATTCTCTAATTCCATTAGTTCCAGGTTGGCGGTTTTTTAATGAATCCTTTGGCGCTCTCGAAAAAAATAGTCGCAGACGCACACACACGCTGTGGTTGTTGTTGCTGGGGTTGTTTTTGCTGTTGCTGGGGCCTTCCTTTTGATGTTTCCTCCTTCAGTGTCCTGTGCTTGTCGCGCCTTGTGGAGTTCTCCTTTTCTCAGGGTCCTGGGGCTAATGCTTAGACTTGCAAATCTACGACTGGCTGGCTAATTTGTGGCCGTCGTCTGGCGTCCAGCGTTGCGGTATGTGGCAGCAGGGTCTCCTCGGATTCAGACACAGGCGTCATTTAGTTTCAAGATTGGTATTTGCAAAAAGCCGAAAATGTGACCTCTCTTTCAAGTTTTGACCGATTTGCGCTTGATTGAATGCTGTGGGGACTGCGGGTCAATGGATTTCCTCAATCTGCAAGGAGGGAAAGCGATAAAGGCGTATAAATATATATATAAATAACTCAACTAATTGGATTTGACAAGGGCCTCCATGCGGGCTCCATTAAATTGGTCTCCAGAGAAATATATACTCTCAAAGCATCAAGAATTCCCTTTTAAACACAACTTTAATGCGAATTTAAATTATTTTCAGAGAATGCCAAGCTGATAATCCTTTGATATATAAAACGAATTATCAGGGACTAAAGCATAGCTAGAGGCAGGTAACCCTAACTGGCTGAGTGACAAAGTTCATTATATCTTCCACCGCAATACCAATTTGCACGCTCTTAAAGTTAAAATACACACACATATGATGTATATATCCATCTACCTGGGCTCCTTGTGGCTGCTGTTCGCCGCCTCTCGAGAGAAGTTAGTACACGTTATGTCTGCGTGTACTTGTTGTGTCACCTGCTTCTGACAAAAGAGCTGCGTGCGATGGCAAACTTTGCATGAGTGCACTTAAAGAAAAGGCTGAATAAAATCGCCCTTGTATTATTAATCATATTTATAAGAGTTTACTAAAGTTTAGCTTGAGGTAAAATCAATATAGTTCTTCTTGGCCTCTCCAGAAGGTATTAAAGAGGAGAAAAAGCTTATCGAATGTGAAATTTATAATATAAACAACTCCTTTTACTTTATAATTATATCGACACCTATATCTTAATTTCTTTATTTTCTGTGCACACCTTTTCTAGCCATGAGCGAGTGAGTTTCATATTGTGGTTGTGGCCCGGCAAAAACAGAGTCGAATGGCAAAGCCACAGCATATTTAGCCCACCTTGATGGCTGCTTCTTCTGTAGCCTTCTGGAGGTGTCAGTAATGTTGTGGTCCAGGTCCACAGTGTGTCGCATTTATTAATCATGGGCATACTGACAAGGGGCGTAGTAGGTACTGGCACTGGCATCTCAGGCGATGGGAGCAAATCCCCCTGCCAATGAAGGCCTACGTGTGGGCATGTCTGTGAAGTGGAGTGTCACGAGCAACTAATAGCAAAATAATTGAATGACACAAGCTTTCTTCTGCTTTTGCCGCCTCTACTCTCCCTCAGCAGACAAAGTGCGTGAAGGCATTTACATATATAGTAGGAACGTGTGGCTATATGGCACCCAGATGATTTTGTAATTACTTTTATAAGAAAAATACTTGCTTTTTTTATGGCCAGGGCGCTTAGTTTTCACTTATCAACTCTGTGTCTGTGCGTCACAGAAAAGTTTCGCCTGAATTGAATTTATTGGATCGCGGGCATAGGCAATTTTTAATTAAAAATGAACTCATGATGCTCTCTACATATAGATTTATTTGTTATGGAACGGAACAGCAGCAGCCGAAACCGCACCATGTGCTGGAACGCAAAGAGATTGAGGAGAAGGAGGGACGACGGCGGCGCCGGAGGAGGTTCGGCTCACATCAATCAAGGCATGAAAGTGTGGCGGCCATGCGAGTGTTTATTTTCCAAACAAATTTCAAGCATTAGGCAACGAAAATACACACCCAACGGGTGCCAAGCGGAAGGACAGGCCACTTTTTTGTAGTCCGGCGAAATTAATTGTTTTCGAAATGCGTAGCCAAATAAATAAAGCCCGGACCCAAGATGGGCTGCCCCAACCAATCTAGCTAAATATATAGATATATATATTTTGCAATTTTTATCAGAGCCCCTAATAAACATGGCTTTTACGGCCGCCATGTATTATTCAGAACTCGAATGGGCATGAATATGGCCATTTCATTTGTACTGCCTCCGAGGTGAGGGGCCATAAAGTGCGTTCTAGTGACTACTAAAATGGGAGTGCCATCGGAAGGGGGGTCCAGATTGCACAGACATACACATCCAGGATGCCAGGATTCCAGCATCCTCTCTCTAGTTCATCGATTGTGCCGAGCAGGAGGAGTGCAGGGAAGGGAGCGAGCACACGTTAAAAGCCTCTTTATTGAACATTTGCGCCATTAGGCCCAGCTGAATGCCGATGCGGAGGCTGATGCTGCTGTCACAACGTTGCCGGCATAAAAAAACTCAACCGCCAAACGATGTTGTCAGTCATCCACACTCACACTCATACACACACCCATATGCAGGCAGCGACGCCATTATGAAAATGTTACGAAATGGCGTCAATGTGCATGGGGCTCATAACGAAATTAAGCGGCGGCATTACAGCCAGTTTTTCAAACACTTCCTGCCAGCGTGGCAACAAAGCTAATGTGGCTTTCTTGGGGGCTTCAAACTGATTTCATCTGTGATATAAAATATATGATAAATCTTTCAGGTATTTCAATTCAAAGGAAGGAGATACAATCAAGTTAATGGAGTTCAATTTGAATTATCTAAAATATAAATAAATATATAAATACTTATGTATCTTTAATGCCACTCTATGTATCTTTAAAATTAAGATAATGATTGATCAAATGAAAGTTCCTTAAGGCAGCATTAAGTTTACATTTTCAAAACACTTTAAATAATTAATTAATGCCATGGAAACCACAAACCAAAACCAATTCTCAGTTTGTAAGTTAGTCAGCTTTATCTCTCTAAAACCTACTTATCAGCAGAATTAAGATAGTTCCCTGAAATAATCCTTTCTGCTCACATCCAATTAAGGCTTCCTCAGGGTATTCGCGTTTCTACATGGCCCAAAGCCGCCTCTATTATGGCCTCCATTACCATACACATGTACTACAGCCGCGCACACCTTTGTCACCTTGTCTCGCAGGCAAATTGCTTCTATCTGTACCACTTTGTTGGGCACAAGAGCATCTGTGATTTTGGGACATGAATGGAGTAAAGGGGCCAGGAGAAGGAGGTCCTGCCTGACAGCGGCCTTAGTTTAGGCGCGCATTAACTAAATTATGGAGGCGAGCAGCTGCCATCGTTTGGGGCGGCGGTGTAAGCAGCCTCAAGCATTCAGGCTATTGACTTATTAATTAAGACAAAGCAGTCAGGACCCCAATGTCAGTAAATGGACGCGCGGCAGCAAGGAAAGGGCATTAAGGGGGCAGAGCAGAAACAAGGCATATCATCCCTTATCACATTTATGACAGTCATGGCCAGAGCCAGAGACTCGGAATACATCAATTTAAATGCCAAACGCGAAGTTGTAGGCCACTGAGACAAAATTATGACAGTTTTTAAAGCCATATTGAAATGCATTTATATATAAAGATTTAAATTAAAAGGCTTTTGGTTAAGGGATTATTATTTAAGCTTGCTTAGACTGACTTATCCTTATCTGAGTATTTTTTAATAATATTCTAAGAATCTTTTCCCTCATTGCAGGTTCCTCTTTTCTCAGTGCATCGGATCTGCTTGCAATCCACCACGGCCCATGCATAGACAAGTAGGCAAAAGGCAAGGCGAATACCGACATGGCGGAGCTGTCGCCGTCACAGACTTAACGGAGGGCAACCTCAATCATGGGAATGCCCAAAACGGATATCTCAGCGCGTTGCTGCTGGAACTCTGTAAGTTATGGAGTCTCCTGCATCCTGTTTCTGTCTGCATTTTGTTGCTGATGCTGGCAAAAAGCAGAGAAAACGCAATCCAAAGGATATAAAGAATAAAAAAGCCGGAAAAACAGTGGGGTAAAGCGAGTCATATTGCCCACTTGGCTTTCGTTTTTATTTTCCCTTCTCCGTGCTGGCTTCCGTATTTTTGTCGGTCTCCACATATTTTTGTGCTTAAGCTTCGTTATGGTTCCCCACCCAGTTCGGTGGCTCCTCCTCCGCCTTCGTGTTAATTTTGGTCTGAATGCGCAATTTATTTGCGTTAAACTTGGACGTGCATGTGTGGGGGCCAACATGTGTGTGCCTGGTCTTATCCCACCCTCTGAAGTCCGTAGTCCAGGGTCCCGACTCCGGCTGGGTGCGGCAAAGGATCAACTTTTTCGCCTGGCGCCTGTGGTGGTATTGCATGTGCCTGGCCTGCAGTTCACTTCCATGGAGTCGCACAAACACGCGGACTCCCTCAAAATGTTTTCGCTTTAATTTGCGGTCGCTGCAAAATTTTAATCAGCTCTCTCTCTTTCTCTGTCCGTCCCCTCGCAGTCTTTTATGCTTTGTCCGCCTTTCTTTCCGCCTCCCACAATTTTCCGCTTTTCTCTGCATTATGAGCCGGGAAATAGAAATGCCAAGCGTTTTAATGCGCGGCACAAAAAGTTCCCTCTTGAGTTTGACTTTGGACAATTGCTTGGAAGGAAAATGGAATTAAAAGCTAAAAGCTTTGATTATTTTATACAGCTGAAATTAATTTTTCAGCGGGGAATCTCAGAACTCAAGGCAAATATTTATATTTTGAAGAATAGAACATGCTTTCTAATTAATTGATATTAAGTAGTAGTATTTCCCTTAGGAAAATTACACTTTTCATAATTACTTCCTAGTTTCCAAGTTCTTTTCTTGTTCAATTAAATATATTAGTATTAATTAGTTATTATTACATATAGTATCCTCTGGTTTTAACTCGTTGTCACACATTTAATTTGTATGGCAATCTTAGGGCCTCATTGCTAAACATGTAATTTATTTGGTTATTTTCACTGTGGAATCAGATTTCCCACCACTTGACAAGCAAATACCATCTTCCCATTCGTATTTGTGTGTACTTAACTACTCAGAGCGACCGCAAAGACGTGTCAGTAGGTGTTGTATAACACTGCAATCGCATTACCAGAACGCGCAGCGGAGACAGCCACAAGCATGCGGCTGTCAGACGCTTGCGGTTAGCTGGGCCAATACTCGATTGACTTATGATAATCGAAGGCAGCCAGCAGGAGGGTCCACGTAGCAGCATCGCTATTACAAATTCTGTCAACTCATTGGAAATTAGAGACCAGAACCCAGAGACAACCTAAGGTAAGAACACACATAGAAAAGCAGGTATACAAGCTGTACACAAACGTAAAAATAAAAATATATAAAACATATTTTAAACCTAATAAAAAATAGACGTTATTAACTCGCTTTTAAGTATTGAGTTTCGTTAAAGTTAAGGTATTTTTAAGCGATTTAAAGTGAAAAATATTCTTAAATCAATATCCTTAAATCAGTGTCTCTGTTTGTGGCGCTTTTCCCCTGTGCAAATGTCAGGAAGATGCTTTTCCCATGAAATATGTGTAGAACCAGATTGTTGCAGGAATCTAGAGCAAGATAATCCTTGTCCAGTGTGCCGGACCAAGACTAGTGTCATTTTTTCTGCTGGCAATCAATAAAGCTGCGCGCCAACAACTATAGTATGCCAAAAATGACCCAGTTTGGTAAACTTGATGCCGCAGACCCTCGGCAAGGACATCTCGATGCAGCCATAGCTGCCAAGTGGACCATTTTCCCTGGAAACCCCAACTGGCACGACAGCTATGCGGTATCGGTTGGAAAACAAGCGAGACTTTGGACGAGATTGCTTCTGATTGGGTTCGCTTTTTCTCAGCTCTGCTCGTTTTTCTTTTTTATTTTTTTGTTTGAAAAGGGTTAAGAAAGGGAGGGATTGAGGGTAGCGGAAGAAATTATGATTCCCGCATTGCAAACGATTGAGTGCCGCTTGCTTGAGCTCTATTCACAGGCACGTAGCTGGAAGTCCAGCCGCCAGGGAGTTCCTGCTGGCGCTGCCATTGGAAACGCTTCGGATTCCTGGCAAAACCGAGATACACTTAAAAGCTGCTGCATACTTTGATGCGCATCGAACCGTTAGATTGCCAGTGTCCTGTTTCCTAGCTCCTTGCTCCTTACTTCCTGCTCCCAGCACCTGCTAGCTGCTCTGCTGGATCTCCTTGATGTCCTGGCCCTGCTGTTTCGACCTGTTTGCATGCATAATTTGCCCTTCCACTCAGATATGCATATGCAAAGTTCCCTCGCCCATATGTCTGTGTCATGTGTGTACTTCTCTCTGTGTGTGGGAGTGTGTGTGTGTTTTGGGAGTGGAAAGCTTTTCTCGTTGCTTATTCATGTTTCCTTTCTTTTTTCATTTCCCCAAACGCTGTCAACGCTTGACTACCGCTTGCTCTTGGCGCTCTTTGCTAATTTGTGCTTTAATAAATTGCATTTGAATTTATACACAATGAATTCGTTTACTCCGAGTTCTCGAGAGTACTTTATTAGATGAGTCAAATTTTAGTATTTGATTTTATGCTATCAGCTGGGGAAATATTTCATAAATGTATGGCACTTGAAAAAATATTTTTTATTCTTGGACATAATATATATTTCTGAGGTGTTTGAATTTTTTTATTTATTTTATAATGAGCTTGCATTGTTTTTAATGAATACTGATTTAATTTTCCGTCTATGTCGCAGCTTTACCATTTTATTTCATTAAGGCAAATATTTAATGCATTTTTTTGCTGGTTTCTGTTAGTTTCATTTTGCATTTAATTATATTAACAATGAATTAATTATCCTGCAGCGTTAGCTGTTTATTTATTAAGGGAATAATTTATAATTTATATATTTTTTTTAATTGTAATTAAATACATGACAGAAATATTTTACGCTTTCCTAGACTTTAAATACTTTCTAGCTTAACTGATGTTTAATTTTGTATGTCATTTATCATTAGAAAAAAATATTAAATGATTATTAAATATTGACCAAAATTGTTTGCTCCAAAAGTGATTTTCCCCCAGCAGCAATGTTTTTCTTGCCGCTCGCTAAATTTTGAATATTTTCTTAGAGAGTGGATGTATTGCTGTGGGTTGTGTGTGTGTGTGCATGGCGTGTGTGGTGTGAGTTTGTGTCAGCGAACAAGTTATGATTTATGCATGTGGGTCATTGCTGTCAACACAAAGTAAAATAAGGCAAACATATTGCCACCCAACGACCGCCCTGGAACAATAACAATGAACAAAGCGAACAAACAGAGGGCCGGATGCTGGGGGAAGAGAAGAGATGCAGGGGGGCGGCAGAGCCTTCGGATTTTATGCCTCAATAGGCACACAAACACAGGCAAATGCCTCGGCAAATGTTCCTCTGCCGCCCTCGGCCAAAAAGTATTTAAACTTATGCAACATTTTCCAAAAAGACCATCGAATATTTATGCCAGAATGATTTATGAATTTAACATAAGACATAGGAAAACCAAGGAGATGCGGTTACCCTCTGCCCAAACCATTTGAATATTAATTGAACGAAATGGAGAAATAAACTCTTGGTTGCTGCTGCTGCTGCTGCTGCTGCTGCTGCAGGGCCCAAATTTTTGTTGACGCATAACCAAATCCTTGAAATGCGTATGCGCAATCTCCATGGATACAAAAACCAAAGCATACTTTTCAGCGTTCACTTGACCAAAAAAAGGGGGCAAAAGAACAACTACATGAGCCAATCAATGGCTTATAACTGGTTTATTTGGTTTCAGCAAATTGACAGCAATTTATTTGCACCACGGTAAATCCTTTTATTATTTTGTTGGTACTTTTTTGGGTATGAAATTTTCGGGGAATTTCAGATTATTAAGAAAAGTACACACGCAATAAAGGGATTACGTTGTAATGTTCTTTCCCAAATACAACTGCATGTAACTGAGGGAAAATAAAGGTAGCAAAACTCCCTTTTGTTTCAGTTTACTTCTTTTCAAGTCTTTCATCTTTGTATTTCAGTTGCGCTGAAATCTAATTACCGGGAGTACAACTTTTACCCCTTCTCGGAACTTCCACTGACATCAAAGTAAGAAGGGATGGATGGATCTCCGGCACATATACACATTTTGATAGACCTTTCCGGGCACGTTTGCACACTTTTCTGCCACGTTTATAGCCGCTGCCCTTGCTGCGATTAGCATATTTTTTTTTAGCTACTTAAAAATCGATTTATGCGCTGCCACAAAAAGCATTGACAGGCAATTAAAGTCTTTCTCACAAGGAAAAAAAGGGCGGGCAAGCCGAAAAAGCTAATGAAATTTCGTACCCAGGAAGGGAAACGGCACATAGCACGCATCATCAACATTTTTCTTTCTTTCTTATATTTTTTTACGCACAAAATTTTAATAAATATTTTGTGGCGCCTGTTCTCGGTTCTCTTCCTTTGATCAGTGGCAGTAAAGAAATAGATTAAAAGTCCATTAAATTACTTTTGTGCCCCAATATTGATGCCAGTGCGAGTCAAGTGCCCTGGGCCCTGGACCAAGTAGACCAAACAGCGCCGCGACCCGATGGCATCGTCAAAATTTATTGCGACCAAATGTAAGCCGAAAAGAGAGCAGAAAAAATTATAAAAGAACATAAAAATAATGGTAATCATTACGGTTGGGGTATACCTAGAACGAATACTCTGACGTTTTAAAAACCCAATTAATTTTAAAAGAAAAATCACTTACATCTTTAGAGAATCAATGTACCCTGTCGCGACTACCCTATCTTTCCTTGGTAAATGAATACTTCTGGGACTTATTTTTAAATGTCACTGGGCTCCGACACCTTGAACATCCCTAACTGCGTGGCATAAATAATGCCATAGATAAAAAACGAAGGCTGTACTGCGCTGTCCCAAGTGGCAGGGAGTTGAGTTGAGCGAAAAGCCGGCTCAAATATTCAAAGCGAACGCGGAGTAAATGATTCACAGCCAGCCAAGATATATGAGCTCTACCAATTGCAAGTTAAATATTTACAAGCAACCGGGAGAAAGATGAAGATAAATACCATGTGCGTGCGGCTCTGTTATCGGCCACGTTATAAATTGGGCTTTAAGCAGCCGCCCCACCTTCGGGGCTCGCCCCGCTCGGAATTCGGCTCTCACTTTATGGCGCCCATAAAATATGATGGTCCCCGATACCCAGCACTCCTGAGATATCCTTGCTCACCTACGTAATTCAATAGAGCACTCCCATAATGAAGTCGACTCGGTGGCAGCCGCTGAATCTCCGGTCGGGTCGGGAACAGCAATCATTGGGAGGCGCTGCCCCCAGGACCTGGATTCTCAGTGGTAGTTGGAAAAATGCGTCTGCGGTCTGCTGAGCTGCGGATCTGCCAATTCGATGTTTGCATCAAATAAATGGGCAAATACAGACAGCCGAAATGAACACCCCTCTCTGCTCCCGATCCCCCAGACATCTCCATAGCCATTGCCCTCGGGCTGCTCTGGACACAAAGTTATTCAATCTATTTGATGCTCGCCAGGATGTGAGTATGGCCAAAGTTAATTTGCACTCGGCTGGCTTTAATTGCGAGCCGAAAGGATTGCGGTCCCGATGCCAGACCGAACCAGCTTTGATTAGCTCTTAGATAAATTGCTTTTCGGCATCAAATCATTGAGCCTGGCGCTCGGGGCGAGGAGGAATGAACGTTTCTATTAACATGGCCACTTTGCGGGACTTATTAATGGGCGGGGATTATGAATGCGAGAGGCAATCAGCCGTCTGACAGATCCTGGTCAAGTCAAAAACAAACAAACACGACTAGAACGGCCCCACATCAATAAAAACCGAACTGAAGTTGATAGCCGATGCCGAGCCGACAAGAAAACACGTTTGGCCGGCTCTTGAGCCGGCCCATTAACGGTTGAGCCGGTCGCTTCTCCTTGGCCTGCTTCTAGGACACTTGAACTTGGCTTAGGGGAGTTTACGCTTCATTGAGCCATGAGATTTCATTAATAAAAAATGGCAAAAATGGAAAGCAGCCATGGGACGGCCGTGGGGGGTAACGGTAGAGCGTTTTGGAATGCTGCAGGGAAATGGTCGGGAGGCGGATTTAACTATTCATGAGTGAAAGTCGCGCACACAAAAACAGGACAGGCGAAAAGTGCTGGAGAGAGCGGTTTTAGGGGGCAGCAGCCAGGAGGCATCAGGGTAAACACCATGAAAAATAAGTGGAAACTGTGGGCGGAATGGTGGCATATCACAGATACTAAAAGGAATAATAAAATATACCCTACACATTGATAAAGGTATATAGAAGTTAAATGGAGCTACGGAATACCCTTAAATTACAATGATAAAATATAGGAAAAGTCTGTAGAGTAATATTAATAGCAGCATTTATTTTTCAAAAATATACAGAACATCTTACAAAAAACCGAGTAGCGACTAATAAGATAACCAGATTAGCAAGTAAAAAGTTATCAATAGTAATAAAGGCAATAGCATATAAAATTAATTTACAAACTTACTCCATAATCCTTCGGGGAAATCATTTATCTCGCGCCTAAGCTGGCAAAACTTAAGGGACAGAAACTTGCAAATCCTTCGCCCCACATCAAGTGTGATTCAGCACTTCGATCGGACAGAGAGCTAAGCGAAAAACCCACACACACGCAACGCACACAATATCCGACTGTCAAGGGCCGCAAAAGCATTTAAGACCAGGGCAGAAATTGGAAAAACATGTACCACTGCCAAATGCCAAATACACGCAAACATGGTAGGCGGCATGGTGGCAGGGCAGAGAATGACTTCGGGATGGAATCCAAGAATCGAGGGACAGACAGACAGCTCGTGAAAAGCGGAAGCATGTCTGAATGCTTCCCATTCGACGGCTTGAACTGTAGCTCCTGCGCGTTCAATTGCAAACAGAGGGACAGAAAGGACTTTCAAAAATAGGAAGTAGGCCCCCCACAAAGATAACCGAGGGAAATGGAAAATCTGCGCCTGTTGGATTCCCGGATTTTCCCTAATTTCTGGCGCTGGGGGCGACATTTTAATTGAAATGTACGTGGCCCTAATCAAGGGAACAAAAGCAGCCCGCTTGGAGATCCCCGTGGGGTTGGGGGTGGGAAATCCCATGTCCCTCGTCCGCCTGCAGGCCAAATACAAAACAAATTTCGGGGAAAAACTCTACGACATGTTAACAGCAATCAGAGCCAGAGTCTGCGCCAGAGTCAGTCCAGATAGCTTATTACAAAACGCTTTCGGCCAGGCAATCACAATAACAATTCCTGCACAAATGTATGTGCGGGGCCAAATACTTGTTTGCAATTTCATGTAGATTACAGCCGAAGGTTGCGCTGCGTTCCGTTTCATTTCGGTTTCTTTGGCCCTCATTGAGTTCATAAAATGTCATGACCATAAACCCTTTTTCAGACAATTTAAGCCAAAGCAGCGTGAGGATTTGTTGGGTTACACAGCGCTCAAGGTTTACGATCCAACTGGATTTAATTCGGCCAAACTGTGCGGCCACAGAAATGGCCACACAACTTGAGTCGACTCGAAGAGTCGCCTTGACTTTTTCTCGCCTCGAATGGTCCTACATCCCTTCGTGCGAAGCGTGTATATTTTTTCATTTATCTCTGGCTTATTTATTTGCCATTATTTGACATTTTCGAACGACAGACAACAGCAGCAACTTTCTGGGCCACCCTCGTTACTAGTTCCTAGTTGGTTACCCAGTTAGTTAGAACAGATAACTGGGCAAACTCAATTACGCGACTTTTTGTTTTCAGCTTTCACAGCTCTCAACTTTCCCTGGACGCTGCAGTTCCCCCTTGTGTTTTGAATGTCACATGAAAATTTAATTGCTAACAAAAATAAACTGACCGGGGGGAGAAGTGCTGGAGCTTAGTGCGTAGTGCAGTTTCCTAGAAATCGGGACTTTTCGGGGAAATATAAAATTATTTATTTATATATTTATATATTTAAAATATTTAATAAATAGAAACAGCAACTTATGATAATTAAATTAATGGAGTATAACCGCTTATACCAATTTCCAAACAATAGAAACCACATTTATTCTTGCGCACATAATTCACAGCTATTAGTTTAATGACGATTCTCTGAATTAATTATTTTCATTTTCTCCCCTCGAAACTAATTAGCATTTGGTAAATTCCTACCAGAAATTATGACATTAATGGCCTGTGTAAATGGGTTGGTATTACTCCTCCTGTTGGCGGCATTTTGGCCAAAATTTGTTGCATTTATTACTGGCACCATGCACAGCCACGCCCAAAAAGCCAAAGGGTACAGAACCCATAATTGCCCCGATGGCTGACATAAATGCATAAATCTGGCTGCGCAATGATAACGTTAACGAGAATGGCCAGAGAGCACCCTCAAAAATCAATACACTCTGGGTTAGAGGGAAAAGTTTTGCAACCAAAATTATGGTTGTAACCCAAACCTTCCCAACAGCCACAAAACAAAGGCCAAAAAATGGTTTCTATTTGTATGTATTTTATCTCAGTTGCTTTCTGCATTTTATTGTTATTTATTTAAAAGCCCTTCTAACCGAGAAACTGCAACTAATGCATTGTCCAAGTGCAAAACGACACAAAAACTTTTGAAAATCCCAACTTGCAATTAATAAAGGGAATCCATTAGGCCAAAATGAACAAGTTTTCGTAAGCCAACATGACAGAGTCTGTTATAAAGACTGCATTTATTTTCCATAATTAAACGGAATTGTGCAGGAAACTCTACGCAACAGATTTTAAAAACATATTCCCTCTCATAATGAATAGAAACCAAACAAGTTTGAGCTACAAGATTTTTTGAAAAGCTATTATTGTTGCAAACCGGATAAAAATTCAGCTTTGATACTTCTTTTCGACAAGATCTCATTCATTAGAAGTTTTTCGGTTTTGTCAACACAACAATTAGGCGCAATTAAAGTTTGGTAACAAAGTTTTGGCCAGGCCATACAGCACTTGGGCAACTTCCCAAGTTCCCAAAAAGAGGAACAGCAGCCAAGAGGTCAGAATGCCAATTTGGGCCAAGAATAGGTGCGGCCGCATGTGTTGCCAAAATAATGAATGGGAAGGAAATGGGGAAAAGCTACTTTTGCTGGCCGGCAGCTGCTAATCAGCAAACAGGCAAGAGCACTTCATGTCCGGGTTACCAACTAACCAAGTCTCGCAAAAAGTCTCCCATAGAATTCAATTTGAAGCTGAGACCGAGAATGAAGCTGGAGTTGAAGCTGCAGCTGAAGTTGAAGTTGAAGCTGGCAGTTGGCAGTAAAATAAAATAAATTGCACAGAATGCTGAATGCACACAAGTAGCGTAATATTTATGCAGCGGAAGCTGCTCTGCTCCGGAGATGCTTGGCTGCATTTCAATGGCGAGTGTGTAAACACCCTCCCAAAATCAAATACATATATACTATATATATTTGTATATATATATATATATTTGCGAGTACTCCCCATGCACATATATCCCCGACCTCCAGTCTGCCAGTTGCCAGCACCCTGCTGCTGGAAAATAAGGGAAGAATTCTTGCAAATGAACACAAAAATGGGGGAAAAAATTCGAATAAATTAAAAGCTCAAAGTATTCGAATAGTGGATGCCTCGCAAGTGGCTCTTCGGGCACTTGACAGGGTGTGCTCTTGTCCCGGGATTAGTGCCAGCACTCCTTGCACTCACTTATACCCTGGAAATACTTAAAAAAATATATATAAGGAAAACAACAACGGGTGAGCTCTGAATCTTTTGTATGCAGCACAAAAGAAGCGAAAGCAGCAAAAACCAAAGGCGAAAAATGAAGGCAGACGGCAAACAAGTCGGGATAAGTTGTCAGAAAGGGATAAGGACCAGAAACAGGACCCCGAACCGAACGAATGCTCACTGAATTTTTTTCCTTTTCGGGCGGTAGAATGGGAAGATCGTTGGTGGGTTTCACCTCAAATATTCCAAGGATATAGTACGTGCTGACGCCTTGAAGGCATCTCAAAGTCATTGGCCTTTTCTAGTTCTCAGGAGCTTTACAGCAAAACGGCGCAAACCCATGAAGAGGTAAGTCATTAAAGGTGATTGCTCAGCCCAAATCAATCGACGATTGAATTGAATAACACATGCAAATCAGAGACAGACGGTCAGGCACAGCGACAACATCATATGATAATCATGTGATAATTTCTTTTGTCATTGCACAGCCGCTGAGTCACCGGCAGGCAGGCAGGCGGTGTTTGGCCTATTGGAAAATACAATTAGAAGTCGGCAGCAAAGTGACACCACCAGTAACCACAGCAAAATCAGCAATAGGCAAACGAAACAAACAATTCGAATTCGCAATAAGCTGTGGCTGTGGCTCCAGCTCTGGCTACCTAATTTGCATGGTGCGAAAATTATCGAGACACGACAAACGCAATTGGGCCATAGGCAATCATCATTGGCAGTCGAATAGATATATCCAGATATATGGCCTGCGAGTGGGTGCGGGCGGGGGTGTGGTCGGTGGCTAATGGCTGTGAATCACTTTTGAAAGCCGTATTTATCTTAAATTTGTTAAGTAGTTCAAGGACAGTCTACGCATGGGTAAGTGGGCTATAAAAATATAAATATCTACTGATAACCAATGTAAAACAATTTTCTTTATGACGCATGTTAGTTACTTATAGTGAAATAGTTTAGAAATTGGTCCCAGGAAACTCCGCAGAAGATAAAAGGTCTTTGGATATTTATTTATAGTTCTTATATATATAATTTTTAAACATTTAAAATTAGGAATGCATTTTCTTAATCGCTTTCTGATGATACAACTTTGGAGTTTTCTCTAATATTTCATTGAACAATCATTTCTACTTTTGAAACATATCAATGTTTTCATCAAACCACCTCTTCTCCCCCGGGACTGTGTTCCTTTCATTTGATCGCCGCAATATGGCATAGGAATTTGTATATGTTTATTGTTATTGTTACTTCGCCCGCTGCCGGCACTTTGAGCTGTTCCATTCATTCGTGATCGCCGCCACACGAATTCCGACGACTCCGTCAAGCTCTCATCCATTCATGAGGCTCACTCAGTATTCTGTATTCTGTATTCAAATCGGAGGAACCTTGAGCGCGTTGAGAAACAACGACGGCGACAGATCCGCCGATGATATGCGGTCCCCATTCCCATTCCATCTCAAGCTGCTCCCTGGCCCCTGGTTTTGCGAAATCGGCTTTTCGATGTGAACTTCTCAGCGAGCTTGTTTTCTATTACATAATAATGAGCGCAATTAAATTAAAAATGTAAACACGGCCGTGTAAACCGCAGCAATAATAATAATAATAATGGGGAGTAATAAATAATCCGCTGCTGCTTTAATTATTAACTTTGAAAAAGTAATTGAAAATGTACAAAAAAGAAGAGAGATAAACAATTAATAGCTTTATTAAAATTATAGGAAATTGAAATTGTTGCCAAATATTATTTTTACCCACAATTGAAACAATAATAACACTTAAAATTAAAGTGTGATAATTAAATTAGGGATTCATTAGCAGGTTTATTAAAGAAATTTGGGTTTATATAAGCAGAGAAAAAAAATATCAATTTAAAAAAGAATATATTTTATTGTATTTTTTTAGAGCTAGTGCTTTGGTCGTAAAATGTGGCTTGAAATCATATGCGAATTTCTACCTGACAATTTCTGATTATTTGCTTAGACACGCTATAGACAGTGGGATATAAATATAACGAGCTGCTATAATTGCCAACCCACATGGCCAACAATGGCCAAGGCCCGCATTTTGACCTATTCGCAGTTAGTCGTCGTTGCCTTTGGCTAAGCCTCTTGGCTCTCTTTTTTGCTGTTGGCCAAAAGCCACCGATGTCTGCCGCCGGTGAATAAGGCCAGCTGTGTCTACACCTGTGGTGGGTGAACTGAGGTGACAACGGCCAAAAGACCGGGTCTGCAAACGTGCGGTGTGTGCGTGTGTCTGTCAAACTTCATTTGAATACTATGACGATGTATTATTGACATTGTGTACATGTTTTAATTTGGCATTTGCCGCTGGCCCCCGCCACCACCTGCTATGAATTCAAGGAGGAACGGCGAATAAAAAAAGTAACACAACACAGAAATAAATAAATAAAAATAAAAGCGGTTTGTGTTTGACGTCACAGTGACGTAATTTGGAATCGACAGCATATACACAATGCATAAACATTCATTTAATCATTCTATTTCAAAGTGTCTAAGCAAGTCTAAGCGCCGCCTTGTCAGAAACAGGTTCCCCTCACCAAGCTCTCTCCCACGTGAGTGCCTCGTATATTGTTGGACTTTCCATTTGATTTGGGTTTTTGCTATACTAACATTCTAGAAAAAAGCAAATATTCCTTTCTTAAATTTACTTGAAAGACAAAGTCCAAAAAGAGCCCTCAACAATTAAAAGCTGCAATCTCTCATTCGGTTTGGCAGAGAAATATTACATTTATTGACTGCATTTTCAGCTGCACAAATATTTGCTGGCTATTTAAAGAAACATGTTTGCAAACTATACATTGTATTTGCCCCACATTGACCCATCATCAATCCCTCCCTCAGACTCTACCACTTTTCTTTGGTGAAAAACAAAATAAACTATTAAAATACCGACATTTCCCCACAATAACAACATTCAGCAATTGAAAGTTTCAATCGTCCGGATTCACAAGTTATTAAGCTTTTTGTTTATGCATTGAAATTTTCAATTTATTGATTGCATTTTTCATATTCCTCTGACTATTTGCATATTCTACGGCACATATAATATGTACTATAGTGCCTGCAGTTGTTCGTTCCATTTCCAAGAAACTCACATTTGTCATATATAAATATTACAAATTATTTGCATTTGCCAGTGGTACTTTTATTAAATATTCCCAGAATATTTTTGTTTATTACTTGCTCGGTTTCAGATTCCAATTTTCTGTATTTCCATTGCAGTTTCCACGTCTCTATGAGCTTGGTGGCTTAATTTAGTTTTATTTCTGGCCATTAGCATTAATTGCCAGAGACGGCCGGCGCTTTTAATTGATTTTTTAACACAAAGTGCATGCGATTTTAATGTAAATAAACTTGAGGCATTTTATTTTCTCGATTCGGACGTTGCCTCATGTTATTTCTCGCTGCTAGCCGCTGCTGCAGCGGTAGTTTATTTATTATTATTATTTTTGCGCATTATTACTATTATTATTATTTGGCACAAGGCTGGCGATTGCGTAAAAAGCTTGTCGTTATTATTGTAGCTCTGCTGTTGTTGTTGATGTTGTGGTCTCATGAATGGTTTTTCAGTTCGCCGGTCAAGTCATTTGGATCTCGCGGCAGCGCTTTCGCTGTGTAATGCATAAACAAATAGTCAGACAGCTCTCAAAGGCGAAAAATATATCGTAATTACAGTCGCTATAAAAACGTAAAAAAAGTACACGTCCGTACGGTGTATATTTCTGCCTTCCTAATCGAACGGCAAATAAACCGAATCGATCGCTTTTCTGGCCATTTGTTTTTTTTTTACCTTTTCGAAATTTTACATACTCTTGCTAACGAATTTATCAATCAGCGCACACACACAGACCATGGGGTCTGCTATGGATTTTTTGTTACAGCTCTGGCCATCATAAATGCATTGGCAACACGTAAACCAATTGTCCATCAGAGTGGAATTGAATCGCTTGCGAACAGCACAATTTTACATTTCCATTTCCTCCTAATGACACAAGGTCCTCGCCCAATACCTCCTCATCAATCCGCCGTGGCCTGCCCCAAAATCGATACCTCAAGGCTGCCAGTGTTTGCCGTTGTTGGAAAAGTCTGTGAATCCAAGGTATTTTTGGTATAATTAAACTCCCTCTCTTTGCCCTTTGATCTCTTTTCGTGTCTCATTAAGAAACGAAGCGCAACGGCCGTTGAGCCAATAAAATGCATTTAATTATAAATTAAATATTATGGTGCATCATCAGCATCAGCGCGTCAAGGAGAGACTCTCGAAATCTGACCGGCGACCAGTCGGCACCAAGGACCTGGACAGACCGGCTGTTAAGTAAATGTCAGTGCCAGGCGGCCAGGTCACCGGACGACTGCGGACCTGGTCAAATGGCCCAGCCGAGGACGACAGCTAAGCCCACAGCAGATGACGACAGCCGACAGGCACTGGCCCTCCGGCCAGGCCGCAGATGATCAGAGATGGCACACAGGATTCGAAAAGGTGAATAAGTAAAGCTAAGATGGCTAAATTAATTTATTAAATATCATTCAGCTAATTTAAAAGATTTTTCGAATCGTTTATTTCTTTGAGGATAAAAAATATAAAAAACCAAAGGACTACGACTAAAATTCATTTTAAAGGTGGATTACATTGTGGCTTCCTTTATGATTTTTAATGTAAGAATTTTGGCTACAATCATAGCCAACTTGGCAACACAAACACTTGTCCAGCGATGACGAGGCCTGGCTGAGTTAAGCTGGCCGGGGCAGAAGGACTGGCTGAGCCCAGTTGAGCTGAGTTGACATGCATATGCACAAATTTGAAAATGCTTTATTTACCCGAGTCGTCGGCGGACGAATAAAAATGGAACTCGAATAACTGAGCCAATATTTGCTCAAAGTTTTCTGTTCTCCTGCCGGCCAGCAACACTCATTTGGTTATTGTGTTGCCCTTTGTGTCTTTTTATTCTTTGGCTTTTTGCTAACCGAAAATAACTGCAAATTGACCAAGGTGAGACACAGGGACAATGATGAAGTGTTGGGTCCATTAAGAGGCATTTTGTGGGCTTTATTAAAAAAGGTATGCATATATAATAAACCAATTTGGTAATTAATATTTGAATATCTAAAAATTCTTTCTTTTTATTATAAGAAAAATAATCTTCAGCTAATATATTATAAAGACTTGTTGGCAGGGTCTAACAATTGTAAGTTTAAAATTTTTAAGTTATATTTTCCAACATTTCCCATTTCGCTTTAGATTCCCAGAGGCACATCCTCTAAGGACACCTTATATGTATATATCACGGAAGTACGAAACTTCACACGCACTTTTAAATATTTTATTGAAATTGATTTTTTCGAGTACCTGCAGGGCATTTCACAAGTCGACGATTCCCACGGGCACCAAGATATTACATTCCTCACGATTTGCCGCATGTCTGGGTGTACCTGTGTGCTGTGTTGATTCGGCTTATAGCAAATGCTCAATCATTTCGCGCCGTCGGGCATTCTGCTCCTAATTTGATGTACGACAAATGTGCCAAAAGTTGTCAGACGCATGAGAAACAAACGAAAAAAAAGTACAAGAAATTCCAACAAAAAACGAGGACGCGAAGGCAAACTCCCAGGTAGCCAGACAATGGCGGTTGAGGAGTATCCGACGTTGTGTCAGAATTTATGAGCTCATAAACATTTCAGGCAAAATTTGTTACGACGTCACCAAGGACTTCGACGAATGTTTGGACGTAACTGGAATATGGTAAATGCTCGATGGCTCGAATGTCAGCGGTGGAACAGAGTTTCGGGATACTTGGATCCGGGAATGGTGGTCGGTAAAGTTTCTTTGCCACTTCGAGTGCGGCCATAAACTTGCCAAGTGCAAGGGGAAAATGTAACACAAATGGAAAAGCAGGACACAAAAAAAATAACAAACTAAATTTGAAGTGCAACAGAAAGTTCTGCAGAATAAAAAATTTGTATGTACGTTGCTAACAAGTTTGCTTTTTGTTGCTAATCGCCTTTGCCAGCCCTGCCAAGTGGTGCCATCTGCCACGCCCACACGCCCTTTGTAGGCGTCACTGGCAAATTACCTAGGCAAAAGTTAGATATACTATATATATTATACAAGTAAGTACAAAAATAAACAAAAGCCGTTGTATGTGTGTTTGTAGCAAAATGTCAGCGCTGTAACAAAAGGCACAAACTTTGCCAATGTGGCAAGGATCAGGCAACAAAAAACAACAACAACCAGGAGAACAAATGTCTAAAAATGTTTAACAATAAATAAAAAGTTTAAATTTTTGCAGCACACACTTGAAAGCGTCCAAAGCCGGCATGAAACACGTTTACGTCCGAATGCACAAGTGTTCAAGAAGCAAGTACACGAGACTCTTGAGGGATTATTCACATTTTTTATTAGCAGTAAATTTGGTGTTAAAACTCTCTCATAACCTTATGTTTTTCCCCTAATCCGCATGGTAATTTAACCACTTTATACTTTAATAAGAGAAGAATGCGTAACATTATGATTTACCCAATGACTCGCTTGTTTAAATAGGCTCCTCTGGCGATTAGTCAATCTAAATACTTGAAAATATCAAATAATCACTTATGGAATTTCACCAAAAGCTATTATAAATTTTATTACGTAGTATGGGTTATTTGCTTATCAAATATGTATATACAGAAACCTAAAAAAGATGCGATTAAGTAGCTGATATACCCTCTTAACAAGAAGCACTCCAAGTAACACGATGACTAATACAGTAGAGGCAAAGTTAAAAGCGCTAAAAGTGTTTGCACATTGATTCTCCGCTTGTAAGTGCCTTCCGATATAAACCGAATGAATGAAAAATGATTTGTGCTCTCCGGGACAGACAAATGCAATAAAAAAGATAAATGAATAATGCGATTTTGTAAAAAATAACAAAAAACAAACTCCGGCGAGTGCAAAAAACAATTAACGATAACACAGTTCGCTGAAGCGATGCCAGTTAGGAATTTCTTTGAGGAAATATTGCACCCAGCATTCCACTGAATGAATGACAATTCATTTGAATGAGCGTGTGCTCGTCAATCAAACACTTCATATAGAGCTATACAAATAGTCTATCTATGACATAATTTATAGCGAAACGTGAAAAGATTGTGCTATCAATTGAAAAGATAAAATGCTTTCAGTTTCTGAGAACGACCAACTCACCTTTGGCTTCGCGAAAGAAAATGACCAATTCGCTGTCAGTAAATTATCTGAAAATGAATAAAATAATTGTTTTGGATTAAAAACTTTGCTTTTTTATCATTTAAGTTTAGGAATAGAGTTTTCCAGGTAAAAGTTAAGAATCCAATTGAATTTTTAATTGAATTCGGTTCGCTTTTATTGGATTTATCACGACACACAATTGTTCGGCTTTAATATCCTTTATGTAGAACCTCTTTCATAACAACAGCAAAGCGGAGACCACCCAGGATTAGGCTTAAACAGAAATTCCTGGTAACTCGGCTCCCAGGCCCTTTTGATTTTTTTTCTGTTGCTCCTCCTTTTATCCCTTCCCACTGCGCATTATTGTTAATGAATTCTACACGTATGTGTATGGCCGGGACCTCGACTTGGGCCTCATTGGTCGCGCTTCGTCCCGGACAAAGTCAGATTCGGTCTGGAGAGCCTGTTCTGCCAGCGAGTTTTTGCATAAAAATGTTGCTATACCCTTTTCTGCAGGGAAGTCATTATCAATTTGTAACGATCTGGCTTGGTCATGATCTTTGTCTGGCGAAAATTCACTTTGTATTTAATATTGAGTGCCACACACTTACGAAATTACACAGAAACAGGTTTGGTAAAGTTCAAGGCCATAACCCATATGTTATTTTAATTATAGCAAATTAGCTTGTTTATATTTAGGAGTAAAACCGGCTAAAAACCAGTTGAAAGCTGCTTCCTATTTGGCTTAAATCCTGCCGTATAATAGATATTTATAAATCGTAAATTTGTTTCTTTTGTATTTAATTTTGTTTGCGTCAAAAATTTTAAAATTATAAAAAATATATTTTAAGAGAAAATGTATTCTAGCTCATAAAAGATTGATTTAAATTGACCAAGAGTGTGACTTCTTCGACTACTGTTGGCCAATTCAGTTGCGCTCCTGCTGCCCCACCCTTTTCGTTTCTTTTGACTCTGTTGCCAAGTCGCCAAACTTGGCCGACGACACAGTGTCAAGGTGTTGGCCACGTTGCGTTGCCTGCTGTCGCATTTACAGCTGCTGCTTCTTTAGCCTGTGCTGTTGGCATGGCTTCGGTTTTGCTTCTGCCTGAATGTGGTTCCCTGCGAGGGTCAATGCACAAGTGATTGGTTTTTAAGTGCATGAGACGCCGACAACGCTTTACCTTTTTTTCTCCCTGCCTTTCATTTGTTGTTGTAAAGTTTCAATGACACTTTGCATAATTTTTTTGGAATTCTCCGCACGGCAGTGGGGGGTGGGCGTGTGTGCCTTGGACAGGCATTGTTGATGGATCATGATATCCTATTTGTCTGTTGACACAGGCAGCAGCAGGCCCCCAACAAATACAACAAAAAATCCAATTTCTGGACCTCCCTCAAAGCCGGCCAAAAACAGAACCGGATAGAGTCGAAAAAGGCACAAGCAGAGCGTCCCATAAAATGGCAAAGTTTAAAGGTTGATGCGACAAAGTGGTAATAACACTCAGTCAAAGCAAGGTGAGCCGAGGGTCGGACCTAGAGCTGTTGGGGGAGTTGGGGCAGACAAGGGTTTGTCTTTAATCAAAACTGAAAAATAAAGAGACAACAAAAGCGTCGAAGCGGCATAAGCCGGACAATTTTTGGGAAACAGGAAGAGAGACCAGAAAAATGTCAAAGAAAAACTTTGTGTTTTTTCTTTCTGTTTGGTCTATGTTTACTTTACGAGTTCTTTTTTTTATTTTTTGGGAGTGGTAATTTCGGGGGCGGTTGGTGAATGTAAAACGTTTTTCGGCAGACGGGAGCAAATAATAAAATTGCCCCTAGGCAAACACACCAAGAAAAGCAAAGCCATCGGAGCCAACTTACTCCCGTAAGAGAAGAAGCGCTCCTTGGAACGAAAGTTTATCAAGGTCATTACGGCAGGTTGGCTTCTGTTTGCTCCATCGCTGTCGCCGCCCAACCGCCCACCTGTCAGGCCTGTCTTGTTGATTAGCACCAGGAATTTCTTATCAAAACGAAGGCACACCGGGCAGGTGCGTCAGGTGTTCAGTTGGAATGCGATTGCCCCCTAAGAGGATTGTGCTAGGTAAGCTCTCCCCAGCGGTGAAGGACGGAGAAGCCATTAGGAATCAACTCTAGGCAACTAGGCAGGGGCGAATTGCTATATCATCGAATTTGGCAGGAGGGATCGGATGTGGATTGAAAACTCGTCAATTACTAAACCAAACTAAGAATGACGGGCTTTTATTTTTTGTAGCCTTTTTGTTTACCCAGAGGATGGAAAAGAACGTACCTTGTGCCACTATTTCCATAGCATATCGTTTTCTCTTCTCATCTAATTGATATTCAAGCAAAAGAACCATAATTAAATTGCCGTTCACTTGAAGAGATTCCATTAAATTTGCATGCCCTTTGGGGTTTTCCTTTGGCAACTAATAAGGACTGCTGCACCCTATCCCACACACACTCCTCATCCCACCTTTTCACTTTTACCAACATATTCCACAAACTTTTCTCACATTTCACTTCAACTTTTCCCACACGCACAGGGGCTGGAGCGGGAAAGAAATAAAGGAACTCCAACTGCAAGTTCTAATTGAATTTAGTTTTATTATAGGCACCATGAAAGAGGAACAGAGGCCAGAAAAAAGTGAGGATTTCCAGTTTTCATTCACTTAAAAAGACGGTCGCCTTTCTTAGGGCCAGGAATATCTAAATCTTTCTGCCTCAAGGGTTGCAGGGATTAATTAGATTGAACAGGGACTATGAGGAAAAGGGGGACATGGCTCTTTTCAAAAGTCAAAGCCACAACAAAAACAGTCACGAAAAGTTGCTAAGCCGATTGGCCAAACTGGCAGCAAGTGAACAAAAGCTGCAGCGGCAGGCATGAACGAAAAATTGATTTAAGCTGATTTCCAGGCATTCCTTCTTTTTTTGTGGTACCAACAATATTGACCATCGGCCACGCCCACCCAGCCAACAGCGACGGGGGCGTCGGGGCAATTAATATCAATTCCCGTTGGGCCATTAACACGAGCCAAAAACATATTGGCTAACAAGTGTCAAAGTCGCGCCAAATTAGAGCGCAAGGCGACGATGATGGCACGAGGGCGTGGCCCGGACAACGGACAACGGCGGACTACGGGCTGCGATTGGAATTAGGGATTGGGCATTGGATCGGTTGAAAAACCATGGGGTTGGGTTGGGTCCCGCTCCCGGTCCGGGCGATATCCTGCCAAGAATGAGCAGCATGTGGCCAACACTCCCGGTAAAGTAAATGGGGTTCGTTGTTTGGGTCCTGCCCTCATTGATAATAATATTCGATTGGGTTTTATTTGCTCTGGGGCTGGGTCGCCGTCCGACCCCCACATTGATGGTTTATTATTGTCTTGGCAGACGACGACACAGGGATACACATGTTTCTGCCAATTGCCTACGTCACCCCGATGGAATGGGCCTCACAGCCTGGGAGAATGGGAAAGGGCAAAGGGAGAGGAAATGGGTTGAGTCGATAAACTGTGACGCAAGCCCTTCGAGTGGCAATAGTTTTGACAGTTGAAAAGGGCGCCACATGGGGTCACATCAGAGATACCGCCGCCACATCGTGAACTTTAACCATCTGCAGTTGTCGGCTGTTATTTTGTGTATTTTCTGTACATTTTCCCTACTATTCCTACTGTCTGATGTGATGGCTGCGGCACATTGACTCCCCGGATGAAAAGCGGAAATGTTTATCAGCAAATGCTAAGCGCGTCTTAATTATGCAGTCCTCCTCGATTCTGGAACAATCAGAGACACTCGCCTCTGACAATGACGTCCAACTTGGGACAGAAAAACAACAACCAAACAGGCAGCCAGCCAAACCATTGCACAAGAGATAAGAAACATATCGAGATCGGCTATGAATATATTTATATATAGCGAGGGTCGCCCTTGAAAAACGGGAAAAACTTTCGTTCGTTTCGGTTTGTTTTCGGAACAACTATTTTTAATGGCTCGCATTTGTCAGCTGCAAATGAAAACGGCAATTTATGGCCCTGCTGGAATGATTCTGATTTATGGTCATTTCAAAATGGTTTCACTAATTGGTTTGAGTTCTTATTTTGATGTTACGGAAATAAATGTTTGAAAAATGTGAGCTGCCACGATAGATTGCAATTATTTTTAGACTGCGGTTGGTGTGCATTTAAAATATTTCTTTTTCAATAAGGGGGAAATATTTTAGTGATTAGATTAATTATTTAATTCAATTGTAACGTGGAGTTATCCTTTAAAATATATTTAACAATTGCAATATATATTTAAAAGAGAACATTTAAGGAAAATATTACTTTTTTAGAAGAAACTTATTAATTAGTGTAAGGTTTTTTACTATTTGAAGATAAAAGGGGTTCTATTCTTTAGGTATTTTTTCGCTTCAAAGTGTCCTATGAAACAGGGTTTCCTTATATTAAACAAAATCTTCCAAAATCATAGAGATTTCTTCTTTTATTGTTTTTTTCTGTTGTTAATTTATTGCTTTTATGACTTTTTAAAGACTCAATTACTCAACCGACCCTCTGTCAAGGGTCAAAAGTATTTCCGATGGACACAAAAAGAACAGAGAGGAAAGTGACAACCGGAAGAACGCATAGCATAATGAGTTATAAATATGCATACGGGCATTTGTTTGTTTATTTAGCATGTCCGTCCCGTGGCTGTGTCTTTGTATGTGTGCGATTGCATATTTGCAGAATGAGTGCGGTGGAGGAGAGAAGGGAAGAAGCAGAGGCAGCTGATAAGCGATAAATGCCAACGCAATTCCCATTGCTTTCACTTTTCAAACGTCAAAAGAGCAGTGAGAGGATAAGGGGAAAGAACTGCGGTCCTGCATCGTTGAAGTTAATGCAATTAATTAGCAATGCACACACAGCCACGACAGGCGACAGAGGCATCGTGTGTAAATGGCTAGAAACGGCCATAAAACACTTATCAGAGCGAGAGGGACGGCTAATGAGGTGTGACAATTAAAAGAAGAAGCTACCGCGGCCGAGAGACAGAGAAGAGCCTTATGCCGCGCTGTAGTTGTTGCTTTATTTTCAACTTAGTCTGCATGACTTACCTGTTTGTTTGATTTTCCAATTCGTTTCTGCGCTATTTCACCGCGCTTAATGTGGCTTCCTAATAATTTCTGTTATTCGGAACTTTTCGCAACAATCTGCGGCAGGCGGTTCTGATAAGAAATCGGTCTGTCCGTTGATAAGAGTGCGCTCTCGCTCCCTCTCTTTCTCTCTGTCGGACAGCATAAACAAATTGAAGCGACTGAGGCGGCGAAGAAGAAGCAGCAGCGGGCAGAGCAGCGACACGCCTAGAAGGCAATTTTTCCGGCTTTTTCGTGGGATTCTGCGTTTTTCTTTTTGGCTTGTGCTTTTGGGCTTTGCTTTTTTGGCTTTGCGCTGGCCGAGAATACTTTTTTCTTTTTGTTTTTCTTTTCAATTTGACCGCATTTGTCGATTTCGGTTTTCTTTTTGTTGTTGTTGCGGCGGCGGCAGCGCTCACCACCACGATTGCACACACTGAGACACACACACACACCGATGGGCACACACACAGAGACAGGCGGGCGAGCACTTACATGCACACGCACACACAACGACACACGCGGCGGGCAGAAAACGATGGCCAAGAAACTTGAGCGTTTTTATACGATTTAAGCCAGGTTAGCTGCTTTTGCGGCGGTATTTTGCATAAACGAATGGCGATGGTCCGCGAATTGTAGTGCTTTCGAAAAAATTTACCTCGCGCAGCAACGCACTCTCCGCCGTTGTTTTTGTTGGAATTTTTTTTTCGAATGCGCCGTTTCACCAGTATTTATAGGTTTTAACCAGCGTTGTCATTCTAGCAATTTTATTGCTAGATCTAGCTATTTTAAACATGCAAATGCCATAAGATTTGGTGAAATGATATTAGCTAGAAATCTAGCTCTTTTTTTATGATTAGGCAAGTTTGGCATTTTCTCAGTCGATAACATGCTGCGCACAAACTAAACAGACGTTTTTAAGGTAATAAAATACTTCAATAAAGAAAATTTTGAAGCAACTAGGTTTTGTTATAAAAAAAATAATTTTGTAAATTGGGAAAATACCTATAAATCAGTACATTTTTTAAATACTCAGATGCCGTAGGAGTCACCACATTCGCCAATTTAACACACTTTGCAGTCTTTGCACTATAATGAAAGCTATTTAAAAATAACACAAAAAATTTGCAACTTGTGTAACAGTTTTCATTTTTTTAAGCTATTTCTAGCATATTTTTTCTCTTAATTTAGCTAGTTTATCCTATGCAATTCTGGCAACACTGGTTTTTACAAAGAGAGAGGAAAGAAGAAGAGAAAGAAGAGAGATAGAGAATGAGAGAGCACAAATAGCGGTTAACGTAAAGTGTATAACGTAATGAGCGACAAAAAGTACCAGATGCCCCGTTCGCTATTAAATGGTAACAAAGTGTGGCAACTTTATCAAATCAGCTGCTTCTCCGCACACATGTTGCACACTGCCTTCAATTAAGTAAGCACTTTATTTTTTAAGGAAATCTCAACTAAATTTTAAGGAAATATAATATAAATAAACAAAAAAAAAAAAAAAATACAACTAAAAATAATATATACGGTAAGCTAAAATGCTAAACTGAAAGAACATATTAAAGATCTTCACGTTTACAGGGCACTCAATTGTCGTGTTAGCCGGAACCAACCGGCAGATTTTAGGTAATGACCATGATTTTCACAAGGAAATCCCTGAAACTCCTCAACTACCGCCTAAGATGCCTGAACCCATCAATTTCGAGACACAAAAGAAGTGTCCAGAGTGCCGCTAATGGAGAAGCTCCCTCCGTCGAGGTAAACTTCAGCAATGGGTGAGTAGCTGGCCCCCACTGGGTGATGTTTGTACCAATAATGCAACGGATTCCTCTACAGACGTAACATGACATTCAGCTCCGGCCGCTTGGCGAGATTCGCTAACGGAAGCGCCGTCTGCCAGATGGGAGACACCGCCGTGATGGTCACCGCGGTGGCCAAGCCAAAGCCTTCGCCAGGTCAGGGATTTCTGCCGCTGGTGGTGGACTATCGCCTGAAGAACGCCGCCTCCGGCCGCATTCCCATGAACTTTATGCGCCGAGAACTGGGTCCCTCCGAGAAGGAGATTCTCTCCGCCCGCCTGATCGATCGCTCTCTGCGTCCGCTCTTCTCCAAGGATTACCGCACGGAGACGCAGCTGGTGTGCAACATGCTGGCCATGGACGCGGTGCACAGCCCGGACATACTGGCCATCAACGCTGCCTCCATGGCGCTGTCGCTGAGTGATATTCCCTGGAATGGACCCATCGGAGCTGTGAGGTGAGTGGGCAAACCCAAGATGGGAGTTTTTTCATTGGTAATACTTCTTCCAGAGTTGGCTTCTGTGATGGCGAGGTGCTGATCAATCCTACCCGAAGGGAGCTGCAGTCCTCCCAACTGGACCTGGTCGTCTCGGCCACCAAACAGAACCTGGTGGTGATGCTGGAGGGCAAGGGCAATGTGGTGCTGCAGCAGGACCTCCTCAAGGCCATCAAGCAGGGTACCCGGGAGGCCCAGTCCATCATTCACGAGATCGAACGCCTCCAGAAGGCATACGGCAGGCAGAAAAGGGAGGTGGAGGCGCCGCCGTCCGTGGACCCGGAACTGGAGCAGGCGGTCCGCAGCATGTGTGAGATGCGTCTGAGGGAGATCTTCCAGGATGCACAGCACGACAAGATCTCGCGGGACAATGCGGTCAACGAGGTGCGCTCCAATGTGATAGACAAGGTGTGGAGTTCCTTTCCGGACACGGAGCCCTCCCTGATTGGCGAGCAGTTCAACCAGACCAGCAGAGCCATCTTCCGGGAGCTGATCTTTGAGCGGGGCCAGCGGTGCGACGGCCGGGACTACGACCAGCTGAGGAACATTTCCTGCCAGGTGGACATGTACAAGCCGCTCCACGGATCCGCCTTGTTTCAGCGCGGTCAGACGCAGGTCTTTTGCACGGTGAGCCTGGACTCGCCGGAGAGCGCCATGAAGCTGGACTCCCTGGCTGCACTGGACAGTGGCGGTCTGAAGGCCAAGAACTTTATGCTGCACTACGAATTTCCGCCCTACGCCACGGGAGAAGTGGGCAGGATCGGTCCGCTGGGTCGCCGCGAACTGGGTCACGGAGCTCTGGCGGAGAGAGGACTGCTGCCCACCCTCCCACACGATTACCCCTTCACTGTAAGGCTCACCTCAGAGGTGCTGGAATCGAATGGGAGTAGTAGCATGGCCAGCGTGTGCGGCGGTTCACTGGCTCTCATGGACGCTGGAGTGCCGGTCAGTGCCCCGGCAGCGGGCGTGGCCATTGGCCTGGTCACCAAATTCGAGAACGAGGACACCAAGCATCTGCAGGACTATCGTATCCTCACCGACATCCTTGGAATCGAGGACTACATGGGGGACATGGACATGAAGGTGGCTGGCACGAGAAAGGGCTTCACTGCCATTCAGGCGGACCTCAAAATCCCGGGCATTCCGCTCAAGGTGGTCATGGAGTCGCTGCAAAAGGCCACCGATGCCAAGTCTAAGATTTTGGATATCATGGGGGAGGCCATCCGCGAGCCAAGGTAAGTATATTAGCTGGAAAATTTCTTAAATTATTTAAATAATATTTCCCCTTCCAGAAAGTACCGCAAGGAGAGCTGGCCCGTGAGCGAAACAATAACCGTGGAGCCGCACCAGAGGTCGCAACTGATCGGTCCCAGCGGCCTGCACATGAAACGCATCTACCTGGAGACCGGAGCCACCTTAACAGCCTCGGGCGAGAGCAACTTCTCCGTGTTTGCACCCTCGCAGGCGGCCATGGACGAGGCCAAGGAGCTGATCGAAGGCTACATGGTCAAAGAGCGAGTGCCGGACTTGGAGTTCGGCGGCATCTACACTGCCAAGATCACTGAGCTGCGCGACACCGGCGTCATGGTCGTCCTGTATCCCAGCATGCCGCCTGCCCTGCTGCACAACTCGCAGCTGGATCAGCGCAAGATTGCCCATCCCTCGGCGCTGAACCTGGAGGTGGGTCAGGAGATCCAGGTCAAGTACTTTGGTCGTGATCCCGTCTCCGGCTTCATGCGACTCTCGCGGAAGGTTCTCCAAGGCCCCGCCCTGGGCATAGCCCGTTCCCTCAACAAGTCCGCCGGAGAGAACGGAGCGTGATTTTTGTTGGGACTCCCAATGGGAGGCACTGTTGAAACATGCAACTTTATTGTAGGCTATATACATTTCGTGTTTAAAACTTGTACGTATTTATAAAATATAGATGAAGACTCAAATCTTGGATGGTTCTGTGTATAAAATAAGTGTTTTTTGGAGCTTAGCACGGGATTTAATTTTTAACTTATGTGCTTTCTTGATAAAGCCTCTCTTAATCTTCTTTAATCACTATGTGCGAAGGGGAAGGATTAGGGACGTACATCGAGAGGAAGAGTCCAATATTAAATATTGTATCAAAAAAATTTAAAACTTTTATATCTCGGATTTTTTAAAAATTATAGAATAGGCTCACAAATCTGTATACTGGACTTTAAAATTTTAAGAAATCATTTCTTTTGTTAAATTTTTGAAAATTTGTATTATTTAATTTTATTTTTATTATTTAACACCTTGTTTTTCTTCCGAACATGGCTAGATCGACTTGCTTTATAAGCTTTTGACTAAATTATAATACCCTTTATAAAATGAAAAATTTTATCGAAAAATTTAAGAACAAAATTCATTTTTTATCTGAGAGAAAACATCGCTTTTAACGAAAAATATAAAAAGAATTAATTTTTTAAATCGAATTTTAAAATTGACTTTTGTTTCGTTTCCGATTACATTGGTCTGATATATTAAACAGCAGACATCAATTTAGCGCACATAAAACGTCAGAATTATATATAGTATTATGTTATGTACCGAGTCGGTACTACCGACCTTTGTGTTAAATTTTTATACAGTACCGATTTTTGTGTCTCCCTCAAAAGACTGATATTTAACGATTTCAAGTGAAAATCTCAATGTATAGTTAAAAATATATTTCTATAAATTAATATTTACGTGCATATGAATTTTTTTGTTTAGTTTTTAACTATTCTTTTGACTTAGGTGTGAACAGCATCAGTATAGGATTCGTTTTACTTTAAACCAAGTAAGAAATATTGACTAAAACTAATTATAAAAGATTTGTTGTGAATTGTTTTTTTCGAATGTGTGGAGTAGGATCTCAAAAAATTAGATTTCTGGATGGATCTCATAAATTTCCTTGCTCTCCACTTCGAAGTTGAACTTACAGAAAAAAATTTTGATTCGATTAATGGATAAATGGCATCAGAGAACACAGCCACTTTAAGTAGAATTTTGGCCAAAAATAAGTTTTGTGACAATTTGAAGCTTAACCTGGGGTCGAGCACTACTAAGTAGTTCTGCCATCTTTAGTTTTGCTGTGGGTTAGATGATGACGCGGTAGTAGGAATCGGAAATGCTGTACAAGGCCACTATTGGTGTCTTGGCATCGGTTAGATAGTCCATGACCTCGTCATTTATATCCGATATATAGCGTTTGTATTTGGGAAATCTGTAAAAAGATATAAATTCTTACTAAATGCAGATTAATTTGTAATTTTATTGCTTACCTTTCAATCACAAAGTTGATTTCGGGTTCAGTCTCTTTTTTGCGTATTTCCCGCGGGTTGATGGCTCCCACAATGGCATTCACCACAGCCGGCGGCAGCTCCACCACCAGCACCACAAAGGACTCCTTCTTGATGAACTGGGCCAGGGTGGAGCTCATCTGCTGCGCCACCTGATTCTCTAGTCGCCGCTTGTAGTTGGCCGTGGGCTTCTCGTGGGTGAGGAAGGAGACCTGCAGAGTCGGCAGCTGGCTGTAGCTGTAGCTGTTTTTGATGGTGGCATTCGAGGCGGAAGTGCTGAGTCCGTTCTCGCCGCGCTCCTTGCCGCCGCTGTTGCCACCGCCACCGCCACCACCGGCACTCGTGTTGAACACCTGGCTGGAGTTGTCCACGGTGGCTCCGCTTATCGCCTCCGTTCTTAGGAGTTTCTCAATAAACTCCACCAATTCGGTTCTCGTTAGGTGCCGCTCCTGAAAGCGGTCTCTCTCAAACGAACGCACTCGAAGGGAACCATTCTCGGCCACCAGGATAACATGCAGAGCTCCCAGTCGAGCCAGATCCTGGGCTTCATCGCCCACTTCGCTGGCGGCCTCAACAATGCCGCAGCGGATGCCCACCGACCAGAGCAGCCGCATGATATAGGTTACATCCTTGAGGGGCGGTCGAGTGCCGCACACACAGATGCCCACATCGATGGCTCGACAATCCTTGGCATACTCCACGGCGGCCACCAGTTTGTCCAGATAGAAGGTCATGCCTGCGCCACTAAGCACTCCCCTCGAGGGCAAGGCGCAGTTGAAGCTCTGGGCCTGCCGCTGGAACTCGTGCAGCATGGCATCGTAACGCTCGCCCACCGCCAGAACCGAAGGATGACCAGAACGATTGGGCTTGAGGTCGGCGGTCATCTGCCAAACGATTCCGCCGTTGCTGGCACGCTCGAAGCTGAGCGGCAGACCCGCCCAAATGTGAATGGGACACTGGAAGAGCAAGGGAAGCTGAAAGATCAGGGAATTTTGTATAAGTTCCTTTACTCACCGTCACGCCCAGGCTGTAGGCTAGACCCACCACAGTTTCCAGCTCCCTCAGAGCACCTCTCGCCAGCGAAGCCGCCTCCCCCTTGCCCCGCATCAAGGCCTTCAGCGCGGAGTCATCCACAGTGCTCCGCGAGCCCGTCAGCAGAAAATTGGCCAACAGCATATCCATCAGGGTCTGGGCCGAGGTGCGTGACTTCTCCATGATGACCGTGATGCTGGAGTGAAACTGAAAGCGGGAGATGCGCGACTCTATAAAGTCCAGGGTGCCCTCGAACAGGGCTTCATATTGGGACTTTGGGACATTGCAGTAGATAAGAATGGCCCTCAGCAGATTCGTGTGGTTCATGCGTATGGCGAGATTCCGTTCGCGGAGACGCGGCAGCTCGCTGGTGATCTCAAAGGCCAGCGACAGCAGTTCCGCATCCACCAGGTGGCTGCCCGTTGTGGGTGCTATGATATCGAAGGAGCACTCGTAGCTCTGCTTGGGATGGAAGTTGAAAACCCGCTCCTCGCGATAAACACGGTCCACGCAGTAGCGCCGGATGAGATTCACCCCGTTCATGGTGACGTGACGGGCAAACTGGGTGCGCAGATCGCAGGGCAGCACCACCACGCACCCAGAGTGGGTCATCAGATGAACGGCATTGGCATTGGCATAGGCTCGACTATTCCGGGCGGAGAGCGGGGACAAGAGCGGGGAATCCACTTCAATGGCCCCGTGTTTCCGGAAGAGATTCACCACCTTGGCCTTGACGAACTCAATCACCGGATTGAGGGAGACTATATCGTCTATGACAATGGAGTTCCAGGACTTCATGGCTCGACTGCTGCCCAAGTGGTAGGTGTGCTCCAGGACCTCGTCGCTCTCCTGCTGCAGGCAGCGAGCTACCAGGTTCTTGTAGGCCTTGCTCTGCGGATTGGCCAGGGCATGGCGGAGCATCTCCTGCAGTTCGTTGGCCTCCAGCTGAGCGGGCGGCACCAGATCTGAAATAAGCAGCTCCTCCGCCGTGGGACGCTGGGCGGGATCATGGCTAAGCAGCCATTGAAGCATCTAAAAAGACGATAAATCAGGTATTAATTAATATTAAAAAGTATTCCAGGAGAACTTACTTTCACCGTTTTCTCATACTTTGGATCCTTAAGCATTCTCTCCGGTATGTTTATAGACTCCGTTCGCAGTGCCATGATGGTCTGGGCCCGCTCCATGCTTGTGTCAAACGGCGGCTGGCACATTTCAAACAGAATAATGCCCAGTGTGTACATATCCACCTTCTGGTTGTACACCGACTTGGAGGCATTACCCGTGAGTTCGGGAGCCACATAAAGAGTGGTGCCCACCTTACCGGTGCCAGTTCCATCCTCAGCACTGGTGATATTGTGTACAGGAACGGGTGCTGGATATTCGTGGGCCTGCAGAGCCAGGAAGCTAGTGGTGGCCAGGCCAAAGTCTCCTATTTTGATTTGATCATGGGAGTCCAGGAAAATGTTAACAGGCTTGAGATCCCTGTGGATGATGCCCTGCTGGTGGATATGCGAAAGGCCCTCGGCAATCTCCCGGAACAGGCGCCACAGGCGATCGGTGTCGTCGAAGAGATTATCATCAATGGCGGTTCTAATAAGAAACTTCTTGGTATAGTATGCTTATTAGAATTTGTTTCAAAGACCTCACCGTAGGGTACACTTTTCACAGAACTCCATTTGTATGTACATGACTTGCATGAGAGGCTTCGGTGAGCTGGTCTTGCCCCTGGTGGAGTCCTCTTCCTCCTCCTCGTTGTCATAGACAGCCACCTGACCGTTGGAGTCCACAAACTCGATGCCATCCGAATCGGAATCCTCCAAGGCAGGCCTGCATAAAAAATAAAACAATTCTTAATCCCATTCAGGAGTGGTCATGCTTCTCTTACATGTAAGCATTCCACATGCTGGAGGAGCTATCCTCCTCATCCTCATCTTCCTCTAGAGTGGGCCCCAACTGGGGCGACTTGGCCGGCTTCCCGCTCAGCTCCTGCTGGCTCTGTGACCACTCTCCGCCCAGCAGCTTGTCCATTTCGGCGGCATCTGCATCATCCACGCTCTCAATCCAACTGTTGAAGTAACGCACCACATTCTCGTGGTTTAGCCGCGAAAGCAGCTCCACTTCGCGCGTCATCTTCTTGTACAGCTGCCGGCTGCGAGCGGGTAGCGGAATTCGCTTGATGGCATACTCCCGGTTGTCCAGGATGTTGCGCACTTTTAGGACATCCCCAAAAGCTCCTTTTCCCAAATACATAAGCACCTCGAACTCGGTTCGTAGGCGGGATTGGCTTAAAGCCAAAGTGGGTATCTGGTAGGGCAGAGCGGTGGCCGCACGCTGGGCGGGATTGGGGTGGCGCTGTTGAGGAAGCTGCACTAGTTGCTGCTGCTGCTGGCCATTGTCCACGTAAAAGCGCAGGAAGGGATGCTCGAGCAGCTCGGAAGCCGACAAAGTGCGGTCCGAGTTGCACCTGTAAGGAATAAGGGATTAGGAGAGGCTACCTTTGGGTTATCCTCCACTCACTTGTCCACAAAGTCGCGCATTTCGTAGCTATTCGTCGGCATGAGACTCTCCACCAGGGCTCCCAGGGCGGGCAGATCCCCTCGATTGCTGCTCTGACCCGGTCCGCTTAGCAGCTCCAGGAGATTGGGCACCAGCGAGTAGTCCGAGCAGCGCACATTTCCCGTGTTGTCCATGAAGACTGTGCTGTCCAGCAAATGGCTATGCGAGATGCCTTTGTTGTGCAGGAATATAAGCGCATCCAGCATGCCGCGGGCCACCATCCGAGCCCCATCCATGCACCAGCCCAGCGAGGAGGAGATACTGAACACACTGGTGCCGAGGAGAAAGTCCTGCACCAGGTACACCAGCAAGCCCTCCTTGCGCTTGATGCACAGCACACACTCGTAGGCTATGAGGTTCTTGTGCTGCAGCTGGGCCAGGGTGGCCACCTGCTTCTCTATGGAGGCTATGACCTCGTCCACGCGGTGATTGCCCGCACATTTCGTTTCGCTGCTCCAGTGGCACTTGCCGCCGCCGCTGCATGGCTGCTCCAGCTGGCAGTACTTGATGTTCCACTCGGTGATGTACAGCAGCTGGCCACAGTGCATGTCGATGCCGGTGTAGGCAATGCAGCCACGCTGGGAGTGACCTGGAAAGAGGAACGATTTCACTACTAATACCCAAGGAATTTTGAAAGTCCTGCACTCACCTAGACAGCATCCCCGCTGTATTTGCCTGCCCACCTTGTGAAAGTAGAGCGTCTCAGTGTTGCGGTGATCCAGGCACTTGCTGGGATAGATGTGGCCACGATAGTAGGGCGACGAGTTCTCCGAACTCTCCGAGGAGCTGGGGTGCCTTGGATTCGACTCACTCATGCTGCGCCTCGGCTCGCCGCGTCGCTTGGCCTCGGTTTTGAACATCTCCTTGCGCCGCTCCACTTCATCCATTAAGGTCTGGCGCTGCAGCGACTCCCGCTGCCTCTGCATGTCTAGTAGCTCCTGCTCCCGCTTCTGCTTGTCCTGCAGCATCTGGTCATAGAAAGAGCCCTTGGGCGGCTTGTTATGCTCGAGGAGGAAGGCTTGCACGGTCTGGGCCAGCTCGTAGATCATCACCTCGCCGCGCAGCTCCTGGGATTGGGCCTGCAGCTGGTTGAGGAGCGCCTCCAGGAGCTGATCTGACATTCCCTTGGACTCTTCCAGCATGATTTTCGGTGGCCTGAAAATATTAACCATATCTTATTATCATTTTCTTATGGAGACTTATTTCCTCACAGTTTTGGATATTTAGACGGGCAGGTAACATGAAGCTTGGTGCAGACATAGGCCTCCAGGCCATTGGACGAGTCCCGCAGCGGTGTGAGCCGTATCTTGATATCCGTGGGCTTCCACACCGCCGCATTAGTTTGGGGTCGCAAATCCTCCACATCGCTGCCGAAGATGGCCTAGGCACGAAAGGTGAGATGCAGATTTCGTCACTAGTTCATCGGCCATTCAACAGCTGCTTACCTTAATAACCTCCAACTCCTGGGTCTGCCGCTCGCGAAAAGATTCCTTCGCTGCCATGGCGTCCGGCTGTTGTTCATTAAATCTCACTTAATTATGGAGCACCCTCGCTACATCGGGGGCCTGGGAATACTGGTGACGGTCTGGATGGGCTTCAGGTTTCCTCTTTGTGCTGTTTGGGTTATAAGAGGTCCGGCCGGCGTAATTTTTGGGAACCGCTGGCAGCTGTTTCCCCCTCAGCTGCGTTCTGCATAACTTTCGCTTTTGTTTCCGCCGGAACTTCCTAGCGAATCGATTACTCCGCAGATTCCTGCAGTTTTACGTTGTCGAAATTCCACCTGTTGAGCTTTTCTTCAATTATTTCCAGGAGGAAAACGTATTCCGAATTTTTGTACTAGGAGCTAGAGGTGCGAAAGTTTCGAGAGTCTTTAAAACTGGCAAATTATCGATAAGTTTAGGTTATCGATTTGTAAGGTGGCGCCAGGAAAATATAATCGAATTTTG